>NDGN011450690.1:0-10767 GCA_002564285.1 Tympanoctomys barrerae
ATCCGCCTGTTTACAGCCTCCCAAGAGCTGGGATTACAGGTGCGTGCCACCACACCCAGTCTCCAAGGCTGTCTCAGAGCACCCTGGGGGCAGGGCCAGCACAGCAGGCCTGGGAATTGAACCCCTGACCTCTGCTCCTGCTTGTAGGTGCTTTAATCTGCTATTAGGCCAGCCCTTGAATATACCTTTTTGAAAAGGTATGTTACCACTGAAAAGAAATTAGCTTGAAAATGTGATAAAAATGTTATTTGAGAATAAGTTAAATCTCTTAAAGTTATTTAATGTTCACAATAAAATTAAAAATCTGTAAAAAATGTTAGAGCTCACAGTAAACTATTAAATCCAAATACTAAAACCTTATTTTTTTCCAAACTATCTTTTTTTTTAGGATCAAATAACATTGTTCCTTTAAGCTCTAATTCCACTTAGCAATACTAGAAAACACATTGAAATAGTTAAGTGGCAAATGTGAATACTCTTGACGAACTAAATAAATACCGTGACATGACATGCTAAAATATGAAAGGGGAATGGAGTGATTTTTAGCCTTAGTGATAAGAAGGTGTCTCCGTCAAGGTGACATTTGAATTGAAACTAAGAATTAGTGTGGGAACCTGGGCAAGTGCACAGGCTCCATAACTTCAAAGCATAAAGCAGGCTGAGGAAGCCGGAGGCAAGAGGCAAGTGGCAAGAGGCAAGTGGCAGGGTCTCTGTTGTGCAGATCTTTGTGGGGTGTAATAGGAAGTCTGGATTTTATTCTAAATGTCACGAGAAGCTGCTAAGCACAGGTTTCAATCAGGGAATAGTTACACAAGTTTCGCTTACCATTTAAAAAAAAGATTTCTCTAGAAAGGGAAAGAAGGAAGGCAGAACATTCAGCAAAATGGGCTCAGTGCTCTGAAACAGAAATGGTGGTGCCTGGGACTTGCTGTAGCAGTGGAGATACAAAGAAATAAACAGACTTGAGATGGGAAGCAAAACTAATGAGACTTGGTGAGTTGGATAGTGAAGGACGAAGTATGCAGCAGAGGAATTTCACAAAATTCATGTTTTCCTTAACCCTTCTTAAAAACATTTGAGCCCTCAGGCTGAGGTGCAGCTCAGTGGTAGAGTCCTTCCCTCCCACAGCAAGCCCTGAGGATGAGTGCTAGTACTGCAAAACAACAAGCAAAGAGCACTCAAAGTCACCTCTGCTATGCAGTTGGATTTGCCTTTTTGGGTAGTTCTTGTGGTTTGGGTTTGGTTTTGTTTTGCTTTGCTTTGCCTTACTGGTACAAGGGACTGAACACTACTACTGAGCTACATCCCCAGCTCTTTAAATGATTTTGAGATAAGGTCTTGCTAAATTGCCAAAGCTAGCCTCCAACTTGCAATTTTCCTGCCTCAGCCTCCAGAGCAGCTGGGATGATACAGACTTCTTCCACCCCTACCTCCAGGCCAGTTCCAATTTAGTGATAAAGTGTCTTGGTGGAAAGTGTAGCGAACTATACTTTGTAAATCTGATCAATCATGATTTCTCAGTAGTTTGAAAAAGAAAATTTCAAGGCCATTATCTTGTTGCTTTCAAGACACAGAAGTAGGATAGTCAGTGCTTCTTGACATTAAAAAGCTCGTATAATATGACCCTGATCCATAACCATTTTGAATATGAGTAAGTTAAACCCCTCTAAACATTTACTTCAGTCTCTTAAAAGCTCTTGTTTTAGAAAAATTAAATACCATATTTACAGAAATAAACAAATTGGTGTCTGTGATTAGCAATGGAATCTAGAAGGTGCAAATTACAGGGCTGACTTCTCTCTCTTGTTCAGCTTTTAACACCTGGATAGAGAAAATTGTGGCTGGTCTGCGCCAATGAGGAGGCATTGTCTTGTTGAACACCAGTCACTGTGTCTGCCTAAGCAGGCGCTTTAATCTGCTGAGCTATCTGGACAGCCCTAGAAAAGTTTTTAAGAAATTTTAAAAAACCGCTAAAGTCCTCAGTTGTTTGCTGTGGGAAGGAAGAAGCTGAAGCCAGGGCATTATGCATGCTTAAAGTACACATTCTCCAACCACACTGTACCCGAGGCCCATTTTTATTACATCTCTGGTATTTTTGGCTTTATGTGTATATTTTGATGCAGTGCTATTTGATATTAATACTTTTAGCTATTATATTTTTCTACCTTTGTCCCAATTCAGTGCTTTTGCCCTGAATTCTCCTCTTAAACTATTTCTACCTTCCTTAAAAAAAAAAAAGTGAAAAAAACCCATTAGAAACAATGAACAATTTCACTAAACAAAATTACATTACCTTGCTTTGTATTTTGAATGTGGCTTTTGTTTTCTATCTTTCTTGGCATTTTAATTGATTGTTAAATAGCATATATTTGAAAGGTCTTGATCCTTTCAGCGGTGCTGAATTCATCTTGTTATGCGATGGTCATAGGTTGTCTGCACAGGAGGATGGACTTTTCCCTGTGGATGTTCTGTGTCCTGCAGACCTCTAGTAGCTCACCTAGTGCCTCATCCACATGGCCAGTGCGTGGTGGGGCACCCTGGGCCCAGCTGGAGTGTTAGAACAGAGGGGCCTGTCTGGTCTCAGGCTTCTACCTCTACAGCCTCTTATAAGTATCACTTTCTGCCCCATGCGGTGGTGTCTGCTTGTAATCTCAGGTTTTCAAGAGACTGAGTGAGGAAGATCACAAAGTCCAGCCTGCCAACTCAGATCAAAAAATGAAAAAAAGGTTGGGGATGTAAATCAGTGATGGTGTACCTCTGGGTTCATGGTTCAGTTCTCAGCACTACAAAAAAAGAAAAGTGAGGGGCCGGCCAGATAGCTCAGCGGATTAAAGCACCTGCTTAGGTGGAACACAGCGACCAGGGTTCTATCCCTGGTGTGCCATGCCAGCCTAGCCCTCAGGGCTCTCTTAAGACAGTGACTGAGACTGGGTGTAGCGGCATGTGCCTATAATCCCAGCCTGGGAGGCTGAACACAGGAGAATCACTGAGTCCAATCTACATAGTGAGACCCTGTAGACCTTTTACTAAATACAAAAGAAAAAAAGGAACTGGTCCTTTTAGCAGGGTAACCATACTTCTTATATGGCATTTAGAGTTCTCAAGAAACTGCCAGGCCTCCCTGAGGCTGAGGTGTGACACTATCACAGTGTTAATCAGCCTCGTGCTCCTGGGGTGGAAGTGAGTCACCAGGCCAGCCCGCATGCACAGCGAGTGTGCAAGGTTGGGGTGGTGCTTGCTTACCACAGCTTGAGAGTTAAAGGCCTGTGCATTTATTGTTTGTGGTTGGTGAGGCTTTGTTCTTGTGGCTTAGGTTGATTTGCTTATATTTCCTTTAAAGTATTTGTTTCAGGTTTTTGATTTGATAAATTTCTTTATCAACATCAAGACCAGAAATACCTTTATCTCAGTCACCATGAAGGATGCTTTTGGCATGATTTTATTTCCTCTTTTACATTTTATATTTAGGTCATACTATAAATTTAAATATTGTGTATCACTTTTTTAAAGTACTAGATATTTTCAGTCATTGTTGAAGCAGTAATTGTTTACATCTGAATTAGCTTAGTCTTTTACCTTAGTTATTTTTAATTTTGGGGTTTTTTGAGACAAGGTTTTCTTATGTAGTCCAGACTGGCCTTGAGCTCATTGCATAGTCCAGGCTGGCCTTGACTGGACAGCGATCCTCCTGCCTCAGCCCCTTGAGTGCTAGGATTACAGGTCTGCAGTTTGGTCTTAGTGCATGCTGTTAGCCCTCATATACCATTTTTTGAGGAATTTGGATTTAATTTTTGATAAAGCACAGTATGCCTTCAATTAGTGTTTCAAAGAAGGTAGTGTAGATTATGTAGTATCTGTATTTGTTCAAGTTTATATCCTTCTCTTGTCGTCTCAGTTGGGTATAGAGTTCTCTGTTTCTTAGGAGCTCACACTTATTCCATGAGGAGAGGAATTTGTTGTAGAGAAATGCAAGGCCCCTCTAATGTACAGTTCCTTGCAGATTCTAGAACTTTTTGAAGAACTGATGTAAAATTTTGAACAGGAAGTGTTAGTGAAGTATCAGTCTGTACTTTTGTCATTCAGTAACTATGTCCTGTTTAGTCTCTTGTTCCATTTAGCTAGTGTCTTCAACAGCAGTTACACAGTCTTTGTTAGATCTTAGGTCCTGAATCTGTGCCTGTCATTTTCTCACACTGCACATTCATATTTTTGTTCTTTAACTGTACATCGTGGGAAACTTCCCCACTGTCACTTCCTCCTTAGGCATTCAGCTTTTGCTCTACGCAGTGTGTGTTACAAGTCTCCTTGACGTCTCTCCTGCTCTGAGTGCCTGTCCCTGCCTGTTTAGCACAGTGCTTCTTTATGCCCTCTGCACCTGTTCTTAGCAGCGGTGCCTTTCTAGGGCCTGGTAAGCGGCTGCAGTGCTGATTTTCTCCCTGGTCCTTGGAGTGAATCATCATTCCGCCCAGCCAGGCTTTCCTTCCTACTCCCCTCTGCTGCTGCAACCCGTGACTCCGTGTGGGGGGCGGGTGGGGGCCAAGCCCTTTGCCCACACAACTTCCTGTTTAGCTGTGCTGTCTCCTGTCAGAGGCCAGGGTTCACTTGGCAGTGGCACATTTCGGTCCTTCTTCGCTGATACTGTAGTCAGTGGGAATTTCATCTAGAGGTCTCACCGCTGGGAGCTGTGCGCACACACCCTATGTCGTGATCCTTTTTGTTCCCCCTTGCTCCCTTGTTTGTCTTGATAGATGTGTTAAATGGAATGTATAAAACTGTATCAAGAAATGGTAGCCTAGTGCCTTCTTACAGTCAATAGCATTTTTTTCTTGTTTTATCTTTTATTAATTTTTAAAGAGGGCTCATCCTGTGGTTACAGAGACCCTCTCTTCAGGTGTCACCTCTCTGTGGCTTCCCTGTCAGGTACTGAGGGAGGGAGCCCGGCTTTCAGTAACCTTTTCAGCTCTGCTTGGCCTAATTGGAAAGGGGGGCCTCTGCAAATGGCTTGCCTTCTGAATAACCTGAGCTGAGAATGAAAGGTTAAGGCTCTTTGAGGCTTTTCTCCTTTAGAAGTTTTAGGAGAACCATGGCTATACTTTTTTTTTTTTTTTTTGTGCTGTGGAGGGTTATCAGGGATTGAATCTAGGACCTTGAACCTGCTAGATAAGCACTTTAGCACTAAACTACATAGCCAGTCCCCCACCTGTCTCCCTCTCCCCCTCCCCTCCTCATACCCTTCCCTTCTCCCTGCTCCCTTCCTCATACCCTCCTCTTCCCTCCCCTCCCCTTCTCTTCTCTCCTGTCTGTTATCTTCTCATCTGTTCTCTACCCATTCCCCTTCCCTCCTTTCCCCTCTCCTCCTTTCCCCTTCTCTCTCCTCCTCCTTTTCTCTCTTCTAATCTTTCTCCTTAAATCACTAAATTGCCAGGCTGGGTTGAAGCTTCCATCTTCCTGCCTTAGACTCTCAGAGTGCTAGGATTGCAGAAGTGTTCGGTCACACATGGCTCCCAAGCCCTTTATAAAATTTTATCTTGAGATTGTTGCTTAATTTCCCAGGCTCATCTTGAATTTGTAGATGCTCCTGCTTGAGGCTCCCAAGCAGCTGGGAACATAGTTGCGTGCCATAGTTTCATGTTCCACACAAACAAGTTTATGCTTAATTTTTAAAATGTTTAGCTTCTTTTAAGTTTTCTTTTTCTGGTGCTGGGAATTGTCCCTAGGGCCTTGAATATGCTAGGCAAGCTTTCTGCTATTGAGCTCATCCCCAACCCCAAAATGTTTACTTTCTTAGTCATTGTTTTTCTTTTTCCTTTTTTAAAAAATTTCCTTCAATGTTTACTTGCTTGCTGTTGTTTATTTATTTGAGACAGAATCTTGCTTTGTAGTACAGGCTGGCCTTGAACTCATTATGTAGCCTAAGTTGGTCCCCAATTTAGTGATCATCCTGCCTCAGCTTCTTCTGGATTGCTGGGATTACAAGCAGTGTATCACCATGCCTGGCAGGCTTAGCTGTTGTGTTCTGTAAGTGGGAATCATCAGATTCCTTAAAAAAATTTACCCATGTTTTATTTCTTTATTTTTGCCATTTATACTCTCCCCCCTTAAATGCCGGCATTTAAATCACTGTTAAGGTTTTATTTGCGCTTATTACTCATCCATTTTCATTTCAGTTTTTGATGCCTTAAATCTTTTACCTCTTTTTTTAAGCACAAACACCTATATTGCCAGGGTTTGATTTTAAAGGCTGGGAGGATATGGACTCCTAAGGTAGTAGTACCAGTGGGCAACTACTACCTTAGACTACATACTCTCTAAATTGATTTTACGTTGTCCCCTAAAATTATAAATTGGAAATATATTAATTGATACTATTTGCTACCAGGTGTGGTGGCTCATGTCTATAATCCCAGCACTCAGGAGGCTGAGGCAGGAAAATTGCTGTGAGTCTGAAGCCAGCCAGGGCTATATAATGAGTTTAACTCCAGCCTGAACTGCATTTGAGATCCTGTCTCAAAGCAAAATAAAACAAAGCAAAACACTCTAGCAAACTATCTCCTAGCCAAGTGTGGGTTTCAAGCCTGTAGTCCCGGCTACCCAGAACACTGAGACAGGAGGATCACAAATTCAAAACACAGGCAACTTAGCAAGGCCTTATCTCAAAAAAGATGTAAAAAGTGGTGAGAATGTAGGTCAGTGGTAGATGATTTACCTGGCATGTGCCCATGTTCAATTCCAGTACAAAATAGAAACAGAACAGCTTCCCATGGCAGTGATTTGCCTCCCAGATGGGAATGGTTGTGGACAGCACATGCTGCTGCGTGAAATGGCTATTTTTGAGTTTTTTGCTCTGTAACATGGGTTTTGTGGTTGAACACAAAGTGTGGTCTTTGGGGTCAGCCCTGTGTGTGTCTCAGCTCTGTCACAGAACAACAAGTGTCAGAGCCTTTCCTGGGTGCACTTCTTGAGCTGTTTCCAGTTAGACATTGGTGCTCAACTACTTTGAAATATATGGTATTTGGTACTTGGTGCATACCGATGTGAGCATTTTGCCCTGGTACTTGTCGTTTGTAGGGTCAGTGTCAGTTGCATTGTGGCTCGCTGCCCTTTCCAGTACCAACTTCTTTGGTACTAACTGCTTTGGGTACTCGTTGTATCTCAGGAACAAGACGTGATGAGGTACACTGGAATTCTAGCTCAGGAGAGATGACAGTCATATAACCCTGTCATGGGTGTCATGACTAGTATGTGCAGTGTATATAGAACATCATGCATGGTGCCTGCCTTTGGCAGTCACCAGGCTGTAGGACCAGCTGGGCCCGCATCAGGCCATCCAGGGAAAGAGCATACATGAAAAGGCTGTTCTGAGAGGCTCTGCTCTGAGGAAGCTCAGCTTTGGGAAAGTCTGGCTCTGGTGTGTCTGGGCCTGCTGGAGAGGTTGCTGGCCATGTCCATGGTTGGCTTCAGGCCCTGCTCTTGCAGCAGCATCTGCTAATGCAACTTCTAGTGCATTGCTAAGACAAACCTTGAGTCTAATAAATAACCTGGGGCTGGTGGTCTAGAGAAAGACTCACTTTAGGAAACTGTCTCAGTTACTCTTCTGTTGTTGCTGGGACAAATATCCAACACCCAAAATGAAGGAAGGAAAGGTTTATTTAGCTCACAGTTACTGTAGATTTCAGTCCATACTCAGCTGGGCTCCAAAGAAGAGCGGCACAAGGCAGAAAACAACCTTTCATGGTGGCGGCAAAGAGCAAGAAAGCAAGAGAATGGCATCAGCTCAGGCAGCTAGCTAGCCTTCTCCCCTCCTTACATTGTAATGCAGATTACCTGCCCCAGGGCAGATGCAGCATCCACACCCACAGTAATCAATCACAAACTCCAGGAGCTGCCCCAGGACTGTAGGAGTCCTTGTGGGGACAACTAGACACAAACCATGACAGAAACAGACTCAGCTTCTAAGGCCTGTAATAGTACAAAGTAAGAAAACGATCTCTTCTTTTTGTTTCTTTTTTGAGACAGAAAAAAGCCCAGACTGCCCTTGAATTTGGAGTGTTCCTCCTGCCTCAGCCTTCTGAGTACTGTGACTACAGGTATGTGCCACTATACCCTACAAAAAATGCCTCTTACAAATTAAGTATTTTGGGGGGAGGGAGGATGGGGAGAAGTCCTTTATAGTGTACAGAGTTTCAGTTTCATTACCTAGGAAGAATGGGATCTATGGCCCAGTGTGGTGACTGTAGTTTAATAATAATGTGTATTTCAAAATTGTTAAGAGTGAATTTCAAGTGTTTCTACCACAAAAAGATAAATATATGAGGAAATGAATATGTCAGTTGGCTTGACTTAATCATTCCACAATAGATGCATTTGCTAAAATATCACATTTTACTGTGTAAGTCTATATAATTTTTATCAATTAACATCTCTTGCATCAAGGCTTTTGCATTTCTGTGGTGCTAGTGATCAAACCCAGGGCCTGTGTGTGCTGGGGAAGCCTCTGTCACTAAGTACCCCCCAGTCTGTGGCACACAGAGGCTTTTCATGTATGTTGGCCGGTCCTCAGTGGTTTTGGGTTGGCTGCCATTTTGGGAGAATATCCTGCTCTACCCCGAGGAGTTTATCTTGGAGACTGGCAGATTTTTCCTTGCCGCTGCTGCTGGCGGTTGCTGTCTTATAGGGTGGTTTGCTTTGTACCCAGTGCTGGAGCCCTTGAGAAGAGGGTCTGTCTGTCTGTCCCACAAGCCCTAAATTGCTGGAGATATGAAAGACTAAGAAAATATTTGTACAGAGCTGTGTTCTCTGACCTCTAAAAGGATTGCTTGACCACTTTTGAAACCCAGGCCCTGTGCCCCTTTACTTACCTTGCTTCTAGTACACTGATCCCAGGCTCAGCTGCAGAATAGGAACCTTGAAGGACATCAAAAAATACCAGTGCTTGACTTTCACTCATGTGGACTCTGTTAGTGTGGATTCTCTGTTAATTGATCAGGGTGTACCCTGGACTTCTGTACAACTGTGGCCTGTCTTTTTCTGTCACGCTCTTAACTCTAGGTATTCTGGTACCCATCCAGGTTAAAGCTGTACCTGCTGCTGCTATTCTTCTTGCCTTCCTGCTGCTTCCTGCAGGCTTCCTCCATCCTGTAGGGCTCAAGGGGAGGCCAGCAGGAATAAAGAGACTCTAGCCTGTGCCTGCGTGAGCAGCTGCTAGCATCTGTTTCATGTCCTATCCTCTGGCCTCAGAAAGGCCTTCAATATCTTGAAAGTGACTTGTAACCATTCCTCTGGAGGCTGAGGCCACCCTTTTGTGTATCAGAGCATAGCTGGGGCTGCTTTCTTGGGAGACCTTGATCTGTCTGTACTTCGATCTGCTTTCCAGGGTTAACAAGTCCCTTAGATTCTGTAGGAGAACATAACCAGCCAGACACTGTAGCCAAGGCCTGGTATTTCAGCACCCTGGGAGGTTTAGTCAAGTTTGAGCCTAGCCTGGCCAGTTGAGGCTCTGTCTCAAAATAAAAACACAGATGGTCTGGTGGATGTACCTCAGTGCAAGGACTGGGGGTTCAATCCTAGTACTGCAAACAAAACAGAACAAAACACGAGCCTGCCTGTCTCTGTCTGTCTGTCTGTCTGTCTGTCTCTCTCTCTCTCTCTCGCAGAACTGGGGATTGGACTCAGGTCCTTACAAGCCTCTCTTTTTGATTACTCATAGATCAAAATCTGCCCTCATTTAGCAGCTTAGTAGACTCACTGAATTTGAATTTATTCAAGAAAAATATCAAATTATTAAATTTGCAATTCTTAGCAGGTTTAATTCTAAGATATAACATGCGTGGAGATAACCTAAAATCTGTTTCTACAGTGCATTAATTTGTGTTGAGTGAGTGGGTGATCCTTTCTGAAATATAGCGGATGGGCTAGGTACCCTGAAGCTGGTTAAAATGGACCAAGGTCAGGCCTGGTACCATGTGCCTCTAATCCTAGTGTTTGTGAGGCTGAGGCAGGAGGATAGCTAGCTGCAAGTTCCTTGGCCACATAATGAGTTCAAGGTCAGCCTGAACAACACACATAGGGACAGTCTGTCTTCAGAAGTTCCACCACCTGAGCAAGGGCCGAGCCTCCCTCCCTGCCAGCCTGCTTCTGGCTGCCCACCCTGCTGGGCTGCTTGAGTGAGCTCCTGTACTCCAGATGATCATTGCTGCCAGCTCTGCACTGACAGCTCATACTGTTGTCCTCACACCAAGTCCTCAGTGTTTTAGCCACTTAAAGAGTTGTGGGTTTTTTGTTTTTCCCCCATTGGGCCTGTATGGCCTTCATTATTGAATGTTATAAAAAATAGGCCTTTGGAAATTGGGAATTGTGTTTTGTTTTTAGTTCCTGGGATGTTGTTTGCAGCACTAGCCACTATAGAGAATCCCTTCTGAGCCTAATAGGGAGTGGTCTTTCTGAGGCCTCAGGACTCACCCAGAGCAAGGATTGCCCCCAGGTACCACCTCACCCACTGCAGTGGATCATGTGCCCGTGTGTATGTGTGTGTGTGTGTGTGTGTGTGTGTGTGTTGCTTGGCGTTGGGTGTGCCTTCAGGGGATGCCTGGCACCTGCCAGTGTGGGTCACAGTGTACTAACTGTAAGAGAGATTTTTACAAAGCCCACATGGCCCCAGTGCAGAAGTGTCCAGGACTGGTTCTGGAGGGACATGTCCCAACTTGCGGGCTTTAAAAGGACATGTCCTAACTTGCTGCGGTCTGACCTGTGTCCCCATCCTGCGTTCCG
>NDGN011450704.1:7954-20414 GCA_002564285.1 Tympanoctomys barrerae
GATTGTGGGTGAATCTCTCCCAACAGCAAGAGGTTATGTAGATCTCATCTGCAGAAGAGGAGGAGATAGAGATCTCACTTCAAATGAGATTACAGGCATGTGTCAAATGTGGAAAATGGTGCAAAATTTTGTAGAAAACACTACTTGAATAAGGTTGTATCAGTATGAGCAATGAATCCGTTTAATGACAATGCAATGCCACTTTTTTGAACTATCTCCAAGGAGGCAAGAGTGTGTTATTGGCTAGGTTCCCTGTTAAAATTGTGCCAAAAGATTTCATTGAGCCAATAGATAGCAGTGATTCCATCAGTGATAGTGAAAGTCGTCCTGCAAGACTGAGTGCGGTGGCATGTGCCTGTAATCCCAGTGCTTCGGAGGCTGAAAATAAGAGAATCGCTATGAGTCCATCTGTGTAGTGAGGCCCTAGAGACGCCCCCAGGCCCTGACCTAAATACATAAAAAAAGAAAGTCATCCTGATAAGTAACCCTCCTACTGTCTCTCCCTCATACCAGACACAAAGATTTTAAGTGTAAGTGTAAGTCAATTAGTTTATTTTCTTTATATTTTGTATTTTATTTATTATTTTGTATTATTCCACAATATTGTAATCATTTTTATGTGAGTATTTTTGGGCTGCGAAATGAATCCTCTGTGTTTTCACTTTTTATTATAGAGGAAATTTACATTGCTATACAAATGCTTCAGATTACAAGCATGTTTCCATAATGAAGTAGGCTTTCAAACTAAGGTTTACTCTACACTCTTTTGTAAGGTCTAAGAATGCACACTTTCCAATTTCTTTATTTCTGTGCTTCTTATCCAAATTTCAAACCTGCAAATACAAACACAGATCAGAATTTAGCTCAGATGCATAAAGTATTGGAATAGTCAAAGCCATCTCCAAGAGTGGTCTCAAGATTATTATTGATAAGTTATTTCTGTGGTAACATGCTCATGACCTCTTGCCACTTCTTTATATGTATGTTTTATTTTATTTTTTAGTTTTTTGGTCTGAATGCCTTCAGGGCATGTTTGGCTGGCTTTAGTTGTGGGGATCGAACCACAGCAACCTGAACCTGACTGCTTTGTTGAAGCAGCCACTTAAAGAACTGAGCTACAGGGCAGGCCCCCAATATGAATATTTTAATTATCTGAATATTTTTCAAATGATTTTTTGTGTTATGAACCTGAATTATAAACAAAGAACAAAAAAATTAGGGATGAACATTAAATAAGAGTTCCTATGTTTTACACCCAAGTACCAACTCCACTCAAAGAATGGAAACATCACATATTATGAGCACAAACCAGTAAAAATATTGAAAGTACAAAGAAAGAATGAAAGAAAGAAAGAAAGAAAGAAAGAAAGAAAGAAAGAGAGAGAAAAAAGAAAGACCAGTGAGCTAGCTTAGCAGACTAAGTGCTTACTTTGGCAAGTGCAGGGGCCAGGGTTTGATCCCTGGCACTGAGTGCCAAACCAGCCCTACCCCTAGGTGCACTGAGCTGGCCACTGAGACCAGGCATGGAAGCACATGCCTGTAATTCCAGTGCTGGAGAGGCTGAAAACTGGAGGATCACTGCAAGTCTGAGCTACATAGTGAGAACATGTACCAAATCACTAAATAATAGATTAAAAGTGAAATATGTAAGCATATAAAAGCATCATTTTGATGGGCAGTACTTGATTAATGACACAATCAACGATGACCCCAAGAGAGAGGCTTATTGTCAGTGCACCATGTCCAGATAATACAGCTGTATCTGCTGTAACCACCTAGTGACTGAGGAGAGCAAATCCTGAAAAAGGCAACTCACAGAGGACTGAATGAAGCGCTAATCTCAGAAACTATGCACTCCCAGCTTCTGAAATCCTGCAGTGAATGATAATCTTCCCTATGGTCTTATGTTTAAGTCTCTCAATTGTCCAAGGTACTCTAAATAATCTACAAAGTGACTTCAATTTGAAAGGGTGAAATAATTGTTGAAGGTTGTGAAACAGCATATCAGTAGCTAGAACTTGGATGTGAACGCCATTCTTCTCAGTCAAACCCTGAATAGTTGCTAGTCCTCTCACCTTTGTTTCCTATTACCATAGTGGAGCTAAAGATTTTATTCCTAAGGTTTCAGTTTGAGAGCTCTGTAGCACATCAACAGTGTCTCAAATTTCTAAACACAGTACAACATCTTGATCTAAATGATGTATTTTGTTTTTAAGATTGCAATAACCTTGCAAAAGAGAATAATTACCTGTTCAATGCAACTGGACAGCAATTGAACACATAAAGACACAGAGACACACAGACACAGACACACACACATACCTACAACAAATTATTAGACCATAGGTTAGAGAATGCAAGGGCATTAGAAGGGCAATAAGCTAAAAGTCACCGGGGGAGGCATTCTAAAGAATGAAATTTCTTTGTGGAGTCTCCAGAGATGATTAGCACTCTGTGACGCTAAAAGAAAGAGCGACTAACTCTGGTGCTTTTGCTGGCTTGGTTGCCCAGTACAAGACATTGTAATCATTTTTTCTTTAAGAGGGGATCAAAGAATAAATATTTTTCACTTCACAAACTCATGTGTTCTCCATCAAAACTACTACTTCTGTAGCACAAACACGCTCAGAGACATTATGCAAGCAAAGGACTGTAGGAGGGTAAAGGGGGACTTAGGTGGATTTGGACATGTTTGGATACTCAGCCAGTCTCTTGTCTTCAGTCTTAGACACCTTTCACAAATCTTCTCATGTGGGACCCACAAAAGGTGATAAAAGAGAGCTGAGATAACACTTACAAAGAAAACATGATTCCCAGGAAGTGTGGTCCAGTACAAATGACATCCTTGGCAAAGAAAAACATTGTGATAAACTCGTCATTTTGGGGTCTCAGGAAAGAAATGTGAATTTGTTACTATCAGTTGGGTTGGCCAACTGCTGTGGTTTGAAGGTATTCCTTCTAAAATCCAGGTGATGAGAGAGTAGTGGTGCTAGGAGACAGGGCCACCAAAAGCCTCGTAGGCCAGGAGTCCACTTCCATCATTAATGGAATTGGAGTCTTATAAAAGACACTTGAGGCAGTGTTTAACTACCTTACTCTTCTGGATTCTGCCTCTGAAGAGAATTCATTCTCACTAGATGTCAAATCTGTTGGAGTGACTGGACTTGGACTTCCCAATCCCTGTAACTGTGAGAATTACATGTCTCCTCTTTATAAGTAACCCACTCTCATATATTTTCTTGAAGAAGCACAAGCAGACTAAGACATTTGGGAATTGGGTTTGAATGGATATTATCCATGTTATGCAGGGAACTTCAAACTATAAACTGGTGATTCTTAATTGCTCCTACTTTATTTGAGGTATCTTATCGTACCTTAGTTAATCATCCTGCATTGCAAGCCACAGAAGGAAACAAGACACCATGAGCAGGAATCAGCAGAAAGAACAATGCACAATTATTCTACAAAGAATTTGATGAGTTTCAATTATTGGTCACAGAAAATGTTTAAAGATAGGAAAGGACAGATGAAAAAGACTGGAGGGTATTTCACACAAAGAGAAGAACAGAAACAAGATTAAATGATGAGAATAAGTACATGATAGGGAGCAAGGAGGAAGTATTCCTCTGTGAGGTTCACAGGATAGTGTTAATGGATCAAAGAGTTGATTCTCTTCATAGTATGCACCCACAACTGTGCTAGGTACTATTAGGAGAGATGAGTAAGAGGTACGCAATTTGCCCACATGGATATTCCAGTCTAGGAAAAGAATCAGATTGATAAGGAAATAAATGCCATGAAATGTAATGAGTGTTATAATTAAAGAAGGTACAAAATATAGCTGAGGTGAAAGAAGGAATTGTCCACTTTCTCCAAGGACATCAGGAACATGGCAAGATGGGGCATGTGTGATGAGATCTCTCAGAAGCAAAAACTGCTTCCAGAACAGAGGAGTTCCTTCGGGTGAGGTATAATTTGTGCATTGTTCTGTCTCCCCACATGAAGAAAGATACCTCAATTCCTCCCTAATTCCCCAGCTTTAGGGCAGTTTGAGGTAGTTTGAAAACTCCAGGAATCAAGAGATAAAGGGGAGCATTATGTCCCCCTGGGTCCTGTTTGATCTTTATACCACCAACACAGTTTCAGAGCCTTCCTGTTTCCTTTTACCATCTCCAAGGATACCCAGAAGGCCGTGGGCTCTTTGATGTTCAAAGAAAGCCTGAATGGCTTGCTTGGGCCTTTGTCCCAGAGTGTGCTGTTGGCAGACATTTTTAATCAAGTCAGGACAAATAAGGATTTCCCAACTCCTTTCGAGTCAAATCCCAAAGCTGTTAGAAGCATGTTCTTTAATAAATTCCCTTTTCTCCTGGATCTTAAATGGAATTTTTGACCCTTGTGCAGCTCCATTCTTTCAACCATATTTCCCACCAGAAAATTTGCCCTTAATTTTGACCAAATAAGAGTAGCAAGGAACTTGGGAACAAGAACACTTCCCCAAGATAACATAGTCAGGCAAAGTCACATGCTGTGCCACACCTCTGACTCTGTGGCTCACAGCTTCAGCAGTCCCAGAGGAGGAGGGAGATACCTTCACTCTCAGAGAGAAACATAATGCATATGGAAATCACCATCTCTTCAGCCTGACTTCAATGTTTTAACTCTGCTTTGAGGCCACTTCTGTTGCACTAGAGTGCCAGTGGTTTGCCTCTTGCACTTGCCTCTGCTGGATGTTGGAGAAGACTCAGGGGCCAAGTGACTTTAGTAGAGGTCTTCTGGCTGCTTCTCTGGCAGGTCACAGGGTGGGAGCAGGAGACACTTCCACTGCTGCTGTACTGAGAGGACCTTGATCAAGGGAGAGAATGCGTGTCACTCAGGGGCTTTAAGGAATGAGGCTGAGATCAAGGGTATATGTGCAATAAGAGGGATTTTTTTTGAACTGGGGATTGAACTCAGGCCCTTGCACTTGTCAGGGAAGCACTTATTCTACTGAGCCATCTCCCTGGCCCCAGGGATTGGGTTTTGCAGTGTCCCTGGAAATTGTTATAAAGCTGACCTCAAAGACATGAGAATGGAGTTCAGCAACAATGTAGAGGAAGCTCACCTCACTCTGTCCTTGGCTTTGTAGAACAATGTTGCAGAATGCTTTCATATTACAACTATCAGAATAAAGGCTAAGGAACAATGAAGGCAAGTCAGAGATAGAGCAACATGATCTACAGAGTAGAACTAGAGTTACATCCCACAGTGTCTAGTTCTCAACACTGTGCATTGAGCTGGCTTAGAGCTGTGACTAATGCAAAAGAACCTATAATTGTACTCAAGAACCATCTGGAGAAAGCAACAGCACTAGGATGTTCTTCCCCAGGCATGCTCCTTGAGAAAGACTTATGGCATTGGCCTAGGCATCTTATCACATTGCTCAGCAGCTTGGCATACGTTCTGCTCCTCTGTCCTCTCAGTTTCAGAATTAACTTCACTCATCAGAGCCCCATAGCACTTTCACATGAAGAACTGCTGGACACGCTGCTCCTGCTACTGCTGTGTAGAGTGCAGCCTGATATGCCAAGTATCCCTGTGATTTCCGACAGTCCTTTGTGACCAGTGCTCCTGTTGATTACTTATGAATGGCTTGAATTTCACCAACTTACTCTCTTCATAGTCTGAGCTCCTGGGACCACTTCTGGAATTTATAAAGTTGACTGAAAGTTGTCCTCCTGAACAAATGGTCCAGCAAGACCTCCTGCCATCAGTCTTACTGTGGAAAATTTCCAAATGTGACCTTAGGAGCTTGCACTCCAGAAGACACCAAGTAGCAGCAACTTAAACCATTCATTCCTCTTTGTTGGCAAATCTGATATCAGAAGTACTGATGCTTGAGAATGTAAGCAAGAATTATAACCATGCCACATTTTAGAAAATACTTTCAGTTTAGGGCTGGTGAGATAGCTCAGGGACTAAGCACCTGCTTAGGCAAGCGCAGGGACTGGGGTTCAATCCCCAGCACTGCATGCCACTCCAGCCCCACCCTCAGGAGTGCTGAGCCCCAGCTTGGTGGTGCACCACCAAGGATTTAGTAGCCTATAATCCTAGTGCTGGGGAGGCTGAAAACAGGAAGATCATTATGAGTCTGAGCTGTGTAGTGAGACCCTGTACCAAATACATAAAAAAAAAAATACCTTCACCTTGATGGTTATATTCTTTGATGGAAAATATTTTTTCAGGAGGCAATGAAGACTAATATTTTAGAAGCAAATTATTTTTTCCACATTTTTGAAAGGTTGTGGTTGGTTGCAATAAAGTGAAGGTAAGAGGCAAGTATCTGCAAAAAGGCTTATTCCTTTCTTTTTGCTGTGTGAGAGATTAATTAATTACAATCTGCTGGATCTTGGCAGATGAATCCCAGACTGTAGTCTAACAGGGATTATGAATAGTTCTACTGAAAATTCTCTTTTTCACTCAGATTTTTAATGGATGGAAGAGATTTGGGAATGTCTGCAAAATTGTCATCTTTTACATTGATTCAGAAAATATTTATTTAGCAACTATTGTTTATTAACTACTAAATAAACATAATTATTAAGTACTAAATATATAAATATTTAGCACTACTAGAGTGCTAGGCACTACTCCAAGTACTAGGAATTTAGTAGCAAACAAAGTAGATATTTGTACTTTGATAGAAATTTAGGCTATGTCCAGTTCTTGCCCCTGTCCCCAAACAGTGCCGTTAGAAGCATTACTTGGCATTTTGTTATAGTTCACATCTAGATGTCCGCCCTGAGGCCTCATGTAGTCACCGCATGAGACCTTTGGGATGTGATTGGCTTATAGGGGCATCATAGCTGACTTGGCATGAGGAGGTCTGGCCTGGCCAGAAGAGGCGGGTCACAGCAGGCATGACCCAGGAGGACCCAATGCTCCCTGGATTCTTCCTGCTTCTCTGCCACAAGGCTATGAACAGCTCTTCTCTGCTGGCACCCTCTTTCCATGGACTATAAGCATGAGCTAAAATAAACCCTTCTCCTCTGAGTTATAGGTGTCAGACATTTTATCCTAGCAATGAAACAAGTGACCAGGACATACTTCCCTTGACTGTGTACACTTGTGTGAGAGATTTTTCTATGACACATTCTTAAAAATGGAATAACTTGACCACATGTTGATATCTGTAAAGTTCAAATTAAACTTCTGAAAATGGGATATGAATTCTCGTTGTTCTATATTCTTGCCAGTTCGACAGGAGGTCAGGCATGAGATGGGCAATCTGATAAGTACGGAATGATATCTAACTGCATTTTTAGTATTTAGCACCTTTGTTTGCTGGTGTGTTTGGGCCTTTTCAAATACTTATTGGTGGAGTGGATTTTGTTCATCTTTCCTCTTTTCTGAGGGTTGGATGCCTCCTCTCTCATACGTCAAGATTGCATGTGTGTCTGAGTCTGTCCTGGATGCCTAACATCTGCCTCTTATTCCTGTATTAACACTTCTGTCTTGGTAAATGTAAAATAAGTTTTCACAGTTGTAAGACAATCCATCAGCATCACTTTGTTCTTTAATATTTATTTGACTTTCTTGAGTGCTAATTCTTTCACAGAGTAGTTTTGCATTAGATTTTTTTCTTTTTTTAAGTCTATTAATCCCTAAACTCTTAAAGTTTGACTGGTATTACATTGACTCTGGAATTTTGGTTGAATTAGTAGGGCTAACATGGATCTTATAAACTGTGATCATGATTTTTCTCTTCATATAGATATGCCTTCTTTAAAATTTTTGTAGTTTTAAAAGCAGATTTAAAAATATGATACACAAATTATATAACTCAATCTTAACTTATACATTCAGCACCATGTTATGTCTAGAAATCTTCATTATCCCAAGATAAAAACCCACCCTCACAGAAACTCCTCTTCTCTCACCCCAGCCTCTGCCAACTGCTACTCTACTTTCTGTCACTGTAGGTTTGCTCATTTTGGACAGTTCACATAAGCAGAGCTACATATTATAGGGCCCAGCGCTTTGTCTCGTACCAGCAGTTGAAGCATGTCTCTGTGTTGGAGCATGTCCAGGAACACTTTGTTCATTTCTAAAACCCTAAACATTACATTGTGTGGGTATATTACATATTTTATTCATTTATCATTTGATAAGCATTTTCTTATTTTTACCTTTTCACTATTCTGAATGTCATTACTATATATATTTGTGCATGAATTTTTGTAAGGACATATACTTTCAGTTCTCTCAAACATATCTATGTATATATATATATATATATATGAATATAAGTATATATTCATGAACATTACAGGCATATTTTATGGAAATATTTTTCAGTACTGGAATTGAATTTAAGGACTTCTTAGTGAGTTATAACCTCAGCCATTTTTTAGTTTGGGATTTTGAGACAGGGTCTTGCAAAATTGCTAAATTTTTCAGGAAAAATTGATAAATTACTAAATTGTTCAAAATTGCTAAATTGAATTCATGATCTTCCTACTTCAGTGTCTTTGAGTGTTGGATGATAGGTGTACACCACCATGTCTGGTTTAATACTTATTACTTTTATGTCTCTTTAATTATAACTATTCTAGTATGTAATTATAATTATTATTTTTTTTTTCTTGTGGAACTGGGGATTGAACTCAGGCCCTTGCCAGGGAAGTGCTTATTCCACTGAGCTACCTCCCCGTCCCTCTAATTATGTTTTAACTTACATTTTCATAATGATAAATGATAACTTGAATGTATTCTTATGTACACATATTCTTTGAAGAATTTTTTATCAAAATACTGCACTTTTTTGTGGTACTGGGGATTGAACTCAGGACCTTGTGCTTGCCAGTCAGGTGCTTATTCTACTGAGCTATCTCCCTGGCCCTCCTGCATTGATTTTTAATAGAGATACTTCTCTTTTTATTATGTGGTAAGGGTTCTTTGTATATTTTGCTTACAAGTCCCTTATCAGATGTATCAGCTGAGTACATTTTCTACCTTACCATATTCTGTCTTTTCACTTAAGACTTCCTTTGAAACACAAAAGCTTTTAATTTGGATAAAGTCCAATTCATCTATTTTTTTTCTTTAGTTTCTTATGCTTTTGGATGGAAATATAGGGAAGTAATACCTATCCCAAGGTTTTGAAGATTTACTGTGATGTTTTCTTCTAAGAGTTTTAACTGTTACATACAGGTATAGATTCAATTTGAGTTCATTTTTTGCATGTGGCATAAGATAGGAGTCTTTTGAATGTGAGTATCTCACTGTCTTATATTATTCAAAGAACCTTGTCTTTGTTGAATTGTTTTGGAATTTTGACAAAAATTCCACAAACATAAGAGTTTATTTCTAGATTCTCAATACTATACCTTTTGTATATATCTCTCCTATGCCAGTACCAGTCTTGATAACTACATGTGCAGTTATGAAACTTGAGTTGACCCAGTTTGCTTTTCTTTGTCAATATCATCTGATTATTTTGATTCCTTGTATTCACATATAAATTTTAGGAGCAATTTGTCAGCTTCTGCAAAAGGAAAAAATGTAGGCAGCTAGGGCTCTGCAAGGTGTCACTCAGTCTGCAGGTCAATTTGGGGAGAATCACCATCCAGAGACAGTAAGTCTTCTGATTTGTAAGCATATGATGTTTTATATTCATTTATGTCTTTTAAAATTCCTTTCGACATATTTGTAGTTTTTATTGAGTAAGTTTTGCACTTTGTTAAGTTTGTTTCCAAGAATTTAGTAGTTTATTCCTTTGGATGTAAGTGTAAATTGAATTGTTTTACTTGATTGTTTACTGCTTTTATGTAGCTATGGTTCCTATACAATTGATTTTCAGATATAAATCTTATATTCTGCAATTTTTCTTAGTCCATTTGTTATCTCTAATAGCTTTTGTTCATAACTTAGGGTTTCCTATATACAAGAGTATGTCTTCAAGGAAATTGCCTTTCTCTTTTTTTGCATCTGGGTGCCTTTTGCTCTGTGTTGCTTCGTTGTTCTGAGTAAAATCTTCAACACAATATTAAAGTTGGCAAGAATGGATGTCCTTGTATTGCTCTTCATTTTAAAGGAAAGGTATTCATCTTTCATCATTAAATATGATATTTGCTGTGAGTTTTTGATACATAGTGTTTATCAGATTGGAAAAGTTTTCTTTTATTCTTGGTTTATTGGATATTTTATTATGAAAGCACATTGAGTTTTGGCAAACTGCATTTTCTGAATTGATTGAGATGATTGCTTCAATTTTATTCTGTGTTATTTTAATACAATATATCACATTAGATGCTTTTTCTCCCCTGTGTTAAAAATAGTTTTGCATTCCTATGATAAATTCCACATGGTCATAGTATGTCATCTTTTACAGTCTTGTTGAATTCAGTTTGCTGGCAGTTTATTGGGGTTTTGTATGTCTGTATTCATAAGGACATGTGTCTATATTCTTCTTGGGATGTCATTTATTTTGTTTTATCAGGACAAAACAGGCATCATAAAGGAATTGGGAAATATTCCCTGCTCCCCTATTATCTCAGTTACTCTTCTCTCATTGCTGGGACAAATACCTGACACTCAAGATGAAGAAAGAAAAGGTATATTTAGCTCACAGTTACTGGAGGATTCAGTCCATACTCAGCTGGCTGCAAGGCACAGCAGCCAATGACAGAGAGCATCCATTCATGGTGGTGGCAAAGAGCAAGAGAGCAAAATGGTGGGGTAGCAACAACAATGGCTGCAGAGAGGAAGTCTGTCTCCCTTAAATTGCATTCAGGCTATATGCCCCAGGTTGGGGTGTAACCCTCACACCCATAATCCCAGCAGTACTAAAACCCATAATCCCAGTGGATCGTAAATTAATCTCAGACTCTAGAAGTCCTGCCCCATGGCTGCATGAGACTTAGGGGAACAACTAGATACAAACCATAATACTTGTTCTTTGAGAGAATTAGTAAAGGATTCCTGATAGGGAAGCACTCTAGGCCTGGTTTTCTTTGTGAGATGTGTGGTTAGTAGTTCAGCCTTTTTACTATGCTAGAATTGATCTGCTCAGACTTTCTATATCTTAGGTCAGCGTTGATGTTTATGTCTCAGAACTCATCCATTTCACTTAGGTCTGTAGTTTGTTGGCGCACTTTCATTCATAATTCCATTTATAAGATTTGATTTATGTTTGGTTGGTAGTTGTGGCTTCTTTTCATTTGAATCTTTTACTAATTTGAGTCCCTCCCACCCCTTGTGCATTTCGCCCAGCTAAATTCTCACTCAATTGTGTTGATGCATTCATGGAGTTCACTTTGGTTTTGTTGACTTTGCTGCCAGTTTTCTATTCTCTGATGCTTTTATGTCTGCTCTTAGCAGTATTATTTCCTTCCTGCTTCTTGCTGCCTTGACTTCTCTAGCCACTCCATCTCCCAAGAACTTTCTGTTTTGAAATACTCCATTTTTTAAACCACTGTTTTAGCTTTATCCCATTTTGGTATCATTTCATTTTCATTTATTTTCTATTTCTTCTGTGATTTTTCTATCGATCCACTGGTGACTTTAGAAAACAGTTTTTGGTTTCCACATAATTTAAATTCCTCCAAGTTCTTTCTACTGCTGACCTCTAATTTAATTCTATTATGATTAGAGAACACAGCTGTATTATTTCAATCTTTTAAAATTCTTTGAGACAGACTTGGAAATTGGAAGCCAGTGGAGCTGTGAGGCTAGTTTCAGCCTCACCTCCTTAACAAATCAGCATGGAGGAGAAGTCAGAGAACTGTAAGGTTCCACAGGATCTGGTCAATGGTTTGAAGATTGCAGAGCCCCAGGAAGCAGATTGTGCCCAGCCTGCAGCTCCTGATCTCAAAGATCAGCATTCTCAGAGCAAGGAGCTCAAGGATGATGAGGACCAGGGTGAAGAAGAGGGTTTTCATGATTGCAGTGCCTCATTTGAGGAGGATTCAGGAGTAGATAAGGTTCAGAACAAAGCTGATGATGATGTGAATTCCTCGGAACTAGATAAAGAATAGTTACTAGAACTGGAAATAATATGCCAGATGAAGAGAAACAGAAAAGAAGAGAAGAGAGCAGTATGCTAAAGGAAGAAGGAAATGACCAGTTCAAGAAAGGAGATTATGTAGAAGCTGAGAGTTCTTACACTCAGACCCTTCAGATGTGTTCAGTGTGCTTCCAGAAGGTCAGATTTGTTTTCAAACAGAGCTGCAGCAAGGATGCAACTGGACAAGAAGGAGATGGTCATCAGTGACTGCAGCAAAACAATTCATCTAGATCCCAGCTAAATCAGGGCAATAGTGAGGCGAGCAGAGCTGTATGAGAAGACGGACAAACTAGATGAAGCTGTGGAAGACCATAAGGCTACACTAGAAAAGGATCTGTCCATGCATCAAGCAAAAGAAGCTTGTATGAGATTACCTAAGCAAATTGAAGAATGTAATGAAAGGCTAAAAGAAGAGAT
>NDGN011450721.1:0-10391 GCA_002564285.1 Tympanoctomys barrerae
TTCCATTGTATTCATAATGATGTTATACATAACATTAAAATGTTCATTAAAATCAATGTTGAACTGCTTTTTTTTCATTCTGTTAGACATTTGAGACCATTTGGGGAAAAAATAATTATAATTTGGGCAAAGTAATTTTTATAAATAATTCAAAATTATTTAATGACTTCTCTATTCTTTCCTATCACGCCCTACTGTTAGGAATTAAAAATGAAGCAGCAAAGATATCCTGACCTGCTCGATTCCTGCTAATGTTCCATCTACAACATTTCTAATTAGGCAGAAATTCATGTACTTCAGCTAAGTGGTAATGAAAAGTGATTCATTTGCTGAATAAGAGATGAGAGAGTGTGTAATTAGCTGACTGCGGTTTTTAATCTTTCAACAATTCAATGTGTTTAAATTAGTTTCAAAGAATAGAGCTTTCAAGTGTTGTTACTTCAGAGCTATCAGGCCGGCCTCTGGTGGCAGCATGGGAGATCGCTTAGGTTTAAAACCTGTAATCTTAAAGTTTTTTCTTTAAATTGAGATATATATAGTTCTCGGAAGTATTTAATATCTCAACATTTGTGCTTAAATTCTTTTCTAATGATATTCCTGTCTATAAAGGATTTTCCTGGGCCTGCCTGTGTATCTGTGAGGATACACAAGATCTGCCCTCTTTTTTTATTGAACCTTGTTGTTTTGGAGTCCTCAAAAGAGCAGAACCTAAAAGTTGACTCCTTGAAGGCCTGATTTAATGATTAGGCTCTGAAGGTGTGACTGAGTGCTCCTCAGAAGAAAGGCAAGAAAACCTCTGAGTCATTTAGAATCATACTCCTTTATCATTGGACTACTGTCTGCCCTTTTTCAACCGGAGCCTTTCTCTTTTGTGTCTATATTTGGCTGATATTAGGGGAAAGAACTACTGTTCAGAGCTTACCTATGATGGGTCCACATGCTCATTTTTATTTCCATCTCTAGATTTATTTGTACTTAAAGCTTCAAAAATCATGCTCTTGTGCAGTGTTTGGGTTAGGTGCTTCCAATTTTGTTTAAAAGTCACTAAATCCAGGGCTTACTGTTACTCACATTTAAAGAAAAGGATTAGTACTTTTTCCTCAACTACTTGTGAAATGCAAGTTTTCTTAGTTGAATTGACCTTTCACAACTTTACAGTTGTCTTAAAAGATCAGTCATCATGGGATAGTTTTCTAGCCCAGAGTGTGTCACTGTAAGTAAAATCTGTACTCGGAACAAAACACCTTACACTCAGTGGACTTCTGAAACAGTGGCTTCACGTTTCACTTCCTGTGGGCTTCCCCACCACACTGGGGAAAGAACATGTTACTTGGAAACAGGCGGAATCCCACCTCACCCGCTTGCTTCTGTGTGAGCTTGGCCGGTTTACCTGGCCTACCTGGGCTGTGGTACATTTTTCCTAAAATGAACTTAAAAAGAGTCCTGAGGTGTTGGGTAATTAAATGAAATGATGAGTGAGAGCCGTCAGCACTGACATGTGCTAGAAACGTCCCTCTGCCTCCCATTTTTTATTTATGCAAATGTGCTCACGTAGAAACAGCTTTATTTGTGCCAGTCATTGTGCTTAATGTTTCCCGCGAATGTCATTTAATCTGCACCACTAATCAAAAGTTCATATTCCTGCATTATTTGTGGAAGTGAAACGGACTTAGCAAAGCCTAAGAGACTGTCCCGTGTTGATTTCTGACTGAGGATTTTACTGGCTGTATGATTTAAAACAATTTTTTTTAAGCTGGCAAGGAAATTGTTAATTGTTCTTGGCACACTTCTTACACATCAGTGCAGATGTGGGGAGAGAACTGTTCAAGTGAGCTCTTAGTAGATGATTTGCCGCACAAACGACTCTCATTAGAATGTTCTCAGTTTTTCTAAGCTTGAGAGATCTTAATTTAGTATTGATTGAATCTTGCAATTTTGTTGATCAAGATCTTAACTGTTCTCCCAATACTGAGATAAGCAGTCACCTAGAAAGAAAGTCCACGAGAGCGGGGCTCTTGCTTCCTGTTACTCAACGTGGCCTGGAGTGGTGTGTCTTCCGCAGGACTGGCAGCCTTGCCGCTCCGCCCTCACAGGCATCAGCGCCTGCTCCCTTGCTCTGGTCACCCGAGTTGGGAGTGTGCGGGATTGAGATGCTTCACTCTCAGGGCCTGGGGCATAGTCCAAGTCCTGGCAGCCAGGAGTGGGTCTCATTTCTTACTCTGAATAGCTAAGTTCAGACCTGTGAAGCTCTTCTTAACTGTGCATTTTAGAACTATATTGTTTCTCCAGGCAGGCTTTTCTCTATTTTATGACATAGGAGTGCTCAGGGTTGGTATGTGGAGCCATTTGGTCTTAAGATTCTGTTTACAGCCTTAAAAACCTGGATCCTCAAAGAACTTCTGTTTATATGGGTTATATCAGTATTTACTGTATTTAAAGTGAAAATTGAGAAGCTTTAAAGATATTGCTTGGTTGACACACCATGACATGTTAACAGATTGTAATTTTATAAACTAATGTTTTCCAAAATAAAAGTTTGTGAGAAGAGTGGCACTTTTTAATATATTTTTACAAACCTGTCTAGTACACAGCTTAATATAAACAGCTGTGTCCTCATTTCCTGCCATGGTAAGTTGTTTGGTGGAATCTATTGTATGTGAAAACAGTCCGGGCTCCTGGATAAGTAGTTGGAAATGGTGCAATTTTGTAGCTCCTTGAAACGTATCTCAGGACGCCTCGGTAGCCACAGTCCATACTTGGTGAGCGCTGCTATCAATTATACCATAAGGTTATTGCCTAGTATAATAGATAATAGATCCATTTGCTTGATTTATTCTTACAAGTTTCTTGGGCTACAGAAAACCTAGTCTGCCGTTCAGTGCTCATCAGTAAACACTGCTCTCTGGACGCTAAATTTAAACATCTGTGACACCATAGCATTTTCTCAGACTAGAGAGTATTTCTTCAGATGTCTAGTACATGTCTACTAGTTTTTATATTATAAGGAGTGAGTTCCTTACCTGTTTGGGGTTTTTTAAAGAAGTGTAGAGTAGCTATTGAATGCCTGCTGAATTGTGTACTTTAAATCTCCTCTATCCTTCGAGAAGAGTGATGAAGACCTCTGCCGTGTTCCCAGGGAGCAGCACGGTGGTCTGTTCTCTGGCAGACACCTCACCGAACAGTGCAAGTGTACTAAAAGTACTTGCAGCCCAGAACAGCCCAGCAGGGCTTCCATCCCGTGTGTGCGGTGACAACCCCAAACCCCGCTGGGCCTCTTCATGAGCTCCCTTCTCATAACCTGTGAGACGCTGCTGTATGGTAAGAGTCCAGAAGAAGCTTTGAAAGATGGCTGCAGAAGGTCCCCCACATAAGAAATTATGGACTGTCAGCGACTGAGCAGAATGCAGCGTCACTCGGTAAGTTTTTATCATGGAAGGAGGATTCCCAGCAAGGTTCCTCATTTCAGAACTTGGGGGACTAGTAGAACTGTTCTTGATGATTGAAGCAATGAATATGTACTCTTTTGTCTTATAATTTATCTCATAAATCAACTAAAATATACATTATGGACTAGGTTCCAGTATTTAGATTTTTTTTCATACCATCTTTTTTTAGTCATCAAGAATACCAAAAAAATCACAGTAGTTCTAATGATGTTGAAGGCCCAAATCTTCCCAACTAGGAAATGATTGCAGTGTTGTAGGAGGCCACCAACCCAGTGGACCACTGTCCTAAGTTTTGCTGTGCTTAGCCGTATTCCTGTGCTTATTGCCTGCACTACGTCAAGTTAGCGCTATGCTAATTTCCACAGAACCCTGTACAGTCACCACAGGAAGAGTAGGCACGTCTGAAGAGTTACAAGGGGCAGAGCCAGACTGCTGCTGGCAAAGAATAGGAGGAATTTAGTGTCCCTGGGATGGGCCTGTCTGGGAAGGGAGGCTTTTCACAGAGAAGAAGGAGACAGCAAGGCCAAGCCAGAGGAAGACCTCCACGGCGGCATGCATAAAAAGCAGAACAAGAACTGTCAAGTTTAATACGTGTGAGTGGGGCTCTGTGTAAAAGGAATAGAGTAGGAGAAGGGCGACGACATCTAATAATTGGCATTTAGGGTGTCAAACAATTACTTCACTTTCCTGAAGTTCCTCAAAGAGAACTGTCACAAAAAATGCAGTGATCTGAAGGCATTGCTTACTTTCTCTTGTGCAGTCATCGTAGGACTCGTTTACTTGGACTTGAAGAACTCCAGCGTAGCCAGGATGGTCATGCTACCTATAATCCCAGCCACTCCAGAGGCTGAAGCAGGAGGATCTCAAGTTTGAAATCAGCCTCAGCAATTTAGACAGCAAGGCCTATATCAAAAAAAAAGGATGGCCATGCGGTGCACTTCAAGGGCCCAGGGTTCGATCTTCTGGGCCACAAAAACAAATGGAAAATTGTATGGCAATATGCTGATGCTATCTATTAATTATAGTTCATCTCTATGTGAAAGTTATGAATTATTTGTATATAAAGGACCATATAAAAGCAGAGCATTATAAATGACATTTTTATTGCAGTTTACAGAGTGAATTTACACTCATTTTTTCTTTGATTTATGTAAAGTCCTAAACTAAGAAGATAGGACAGTTATCATCCCTTTATTACAGATGAGGAAACTGAGGTAAGAGATCAAGGTAGCTAGAGAAGCCACTCCTGGGACAGATCTTTGGGATTCAAATCCAGGTTCATTCCATTGTCCCTCATAAGCCCCACATTAATATTCCAGACCTTCGGATCTAAAGGTTATACATGCTGTGCAGATAATGGGCAGCTCTTTTTCACCTGTTCCTGAGCTCTGGCCAGTTTGTCCCCAAAGCTCATGTAATGTTCCACATACAATAGACAACTAGTAAATGGTAGTTAACTAAAATGTCTTTCAACTAAGCTCTGAAATGTTTATGTAATTTGTCCACATTTTCTGAAGGTCAATGGTAGCTGATAAATTGTGGAATAAAACTCGTCTCTTCTGAAGGATACGCTTCAAGGGTACACTTGTTTGCTTTGTAAAATGGTGTTCTAATTTAGCATAAGGCATGAGCCAAATCTCAGAAACATATTTGGTACCAGACTGCTTCATAATGGAGTCCATTTCAGGAAGTGTACACATAAGCCAGATGCAGTGGGACACACCTGCCCTGAGGGAGGCTGAGGTAGGAAGACCAAAAGTTTAAATCCACACTGGGGCAACGTAATGAGGCCATGTCTCAAAAAGAAGGGCTGGGAATGCAGCTTAGTAAAATTCCTGGATTCAATCCCCAGGACTACCAAAGACAAAAAGGACACAGGCTTGAGATGCCTTTCTGTCAATAAAACTAGAATGGGATTTCTAGATTGCAGGTGTTCTTGGAAATATGTGAATTGACATCTTTAAGTCTTGAAAGAGCATTTAGAAATATGTGGGGGTTTGAAAGTACTCTTTGATTACCAACAGTTGAACTTCCTTATGGGGGAAGGTGGCTACTGTATTTTTTTTGAAAATATAAAGTTATAGGTTATACTAGGAACCATTTTTCAAAACCTTTTATGGGAAAGTAATAAGCATGTGCAAAGAAAATTTTAAAGTACTTTAAATTGAATTAATTTATTAGGTTTATCAGTACTGTCCTTTAGAGCTAGTATACTACAATAAACCAAGAAAGGATATCGTAACATTGCTAAATTTGTTGGTTAAAATTTGTTCTCATCCCTTTAATTTCTCCAATGTGATGTGTGTCTCTACACAATACAGTATCTATTTCTATATCTAATAAAGGTTGGCTCTTAAATACTATCTCTTCACCAAATTTTTTAGATGTCCCATGAGTTCTTAGATGTGAATGATAAAAAGGGTGCCATAAGGTACTGCTTTTGTAATTAACTGGTTCTTTAATAAGGAGGCCTCAATTACTTTGTTTCATAATAAGGAAAAAAAAATATGTTCAAGACAGAGTTACATTCGACATCTGGGAACCTCCTAACAGCTGGCTACCTAATGAATATGCATCTGCTTAAGAGGCTGTAGACCATTAATAAACCAATAGATATAAAGCAGAAACAATCTTTGTCAGCCTCAAATGAGATTGGATGCAATGTGCTGTAAAGTGTCACTGTCACATTGAATTGAGTTTGGGAGGTTAACAGTCAACTGTTAGTGCCTGGTGTCTTTGTGTGTCATACTTGTGCTAACCCTTTGCAAACTGGTGGCCATGTCTGGCAAGTTCAGCTTTTTCCTCAGCGCCCGAGTTGAGCCTCACAGCCTTTGTATTTCAGAAGCCTCTCCCATTTTGATCTAACTGAACCCCACACTCACGCTCACCAAGACTCTGAAACAAAAGACTCATCTCCAGATAACAAAGGTGGGAAAAGTCAGGTTCACCCTGGCACAAGATAGATTCCCTGAGAGTTAGAGAATTCCTACAGTGAAACCTCTACAGGCAAAGTGGCAACATTTGTTGGGTCCTTCTGAGGGAATTCCTCGTTTTCCATGCAGGCAACAGCTTTCTAAAAGGGACCAAAGTAAATGGTCCCTCCCTCTACCTTTGGGGCAGTTAGGGCCATGCTTCCCCAGTTTCTTTCTTGAGCTATCTCAGGAGACATCCTCATAGAAGCCCTGTTCAAGACTATGGCCTCTGGGAGGGGAGACTAGACCTTGGGAGCCTGCACTTGCATCACCAAACATGCACTCACCACTTTGTTCTCCTGAGAGTGCTGAGCTGTATTGGAAGAATGTCAAGGATAAAAGGAAGAAGACTGGAAATTTAAGTTTTGAGAATTCTGTCAACTACTCTCTGTATTTTAATTGATGTGTTTCAAACTATGGTAAAATAAATACACAGTATTTAAAGTGAGTAATGTAAATTCATGTGACAAATGTGGTAAATAGTATAAAAGATATCATTTTAACGATTTTGAGAGAAATTAATACATCCACTCTTGTGCATTATCACTGCCCCCCAACACACCTGGTTTCATCTTTTCCAACTCTATTTCCGCTGAGCCCCGCCTCCCCCAGTGCTCTCCTCTCAGCTCCTGGTCACCCTGTCTTAGTTCTGGTCTCTGTGAGTTCATCTGCTCTAAGCACCTCATCAAAGTGGAATCAGGGAGTACTGGTCCTGAGCAGACAGGCCTGTGTTACTTAGCACAACAGCCTCAAGGGCCATCCTTATTACATACCATGTTTGAGGATTTCAGTGTTTCAGTCTTATCTGTTGTATGTTTTGTTTGTCTGTTCATCGCTCAGTGATCCTTTGGATTATTTCCACCTTCAGCGTATTGTGAGTGATGCTGCCAAGAACACGGTGTACAAATGTCTAGCTGGTATTTTCAATTATTTTATTCATGTATGATCACACAGTGATTCTGGTGTTTATTGTTTTTGTTTTTGTTTTTGTCTTTCAGGTGAGTCCCTTATGGTACACAAGCTGGTCTCACATTTGTAGACGGATTGATCCTTGTGCCAGCACCTTCCAAGCAGATACTGTGGCTACTTCTTTACGCACTGTCCCTTGGCATCTTTGGGGTACGTGTTCTCCTTACCTTGACCTTCCCACTGCCCTTCTTCTTTTCTCTTGTTCGTTTTTGTGGTTCTGGGAACTGAACCCAGGGCCTCTGCCCTAAGCTATAGCACCCTCCTTCACTTTTTAAAATTTTGCAGCAGCATTTTGTTAAGTGTCTCAGGTTGCTGAAGCTAGACTTGAAATTATAACCCTCTCCCATCAGCCTCCCCAAGGGCTGGGACTTTAGGAATGCACCACCACTCCTGGCTCTCTTGGCCTTTTCAAGAGAAAAGTCCCAGCTAGACCCTAGACTTCATCCTGGTTTTCTCATTTATCTTAAAAAAAAAATGCACCCCAGGGGAATAAGTAAAAATAATGGGGGGAGTAGGATATAGTAAAATGCTACTATATTTCCATCCCCTGCACCAAGGAAGAGAGAGGACCCATAAAAGGACAGCAGTGTGCAATAAGTGTGGTCTCTTGTCACAAGCTGATAGTCACAGTTGACTCTGAAGAACCCTTGCTGGCCAACAGTACACATGTGAAAGTGTATGAACGCCCAGTGTTATGTGGTTATCGGTGACCCCTTTGCTCAATCATAGATCTCCATACACAGAGATCATTATCCTAATCATAAGAATAGAAGATCCATTTTCCTGCAGCCACCACTACCTCATCTGGTATGTTCATGTTACCAATAAAAGTGTAACCAGCAAAACCTTAAAATTGGCTTAGTGATGGAGGAAAATAAATGGTTTTGTCAGGGAGGACTGTGTCATTCGTGTACATATGATGATACCCTATAAAATAATTCTGTTTTCACTCTAGATTTAGGTACAGATTAATATTCTCTAACCCTCAACAGGTAGAAAAAGGGAATCCCAGCACCACACCTGAGTACATAGCAGAACTTGCATCTTTTTCACATTAAGTATGATGAAAAACTTAATGGTCTATTTTTAAGATAACTTTTATTTTCTGTTAAGAAATGACCCCTCTTAAATGTACACCTGCATATGTTGGGCACTGGCAAATTCATAGCTTCAACTCAGGTGATAGGAATGAGAGTATTCACCTCTTCCTTGTAAGATGACAACTTTCTTTTATTATTTCTTTTTGGTTTCCCTTGTCCTCACCATGTTGTAGCACTGTCTGTGGTAGACAGCAGGTTCCCTTGGTTTCATTTTAAGACCATGGTGTTTTTCTCTATCGGAGTCATATGCCATCTTTCTCCTCCCTCTCTTCCAGGAAGATGGTGGAGTGGTAAATAGCAGAGAAAGAGCCTGAAAGATGCTGTCCAGACATTGGAATATGGCAACCTGAGGAAGACAAGGAGGAAGGAGGCGGTTCCCTGGGCACAGCGAAAATCTGAAGTGAGAACTGAACCCCACAAGGAGAGTAAAGGGAGAAACTTCAATGAGGAAGGAGGAAGCAGTGGGGCCTTCTCCCCGAGTGAGAGAGAAAGGTGGTTCAAATTTGTGGACACGTGGTGACTGCTGGAGACCCCAGAGGCCTCCAACAGAGGGATGTAGCAGTGGAGAGGAGCCCTGACCATGGAGGACTGCACTGGCTGGGGGTGAGTGCTGAGGGCTCGGTTATCCTGTGGGAGCTAGCGATTGGCCAGGAGCCATCTTGGAGAGGGGCAGGCTGAGCACAGAACTCAGAACAGCTGCTGGGTCCAACTAGCAGCTCCCAGCAGAGCTCAGTCCCATAGAAGGTGCACTGACGGCTGCAGGCTGAGCAGGCCTGGTCCCACCCTCGAGCCAGAAACCAGCCTGGGGAAATAAAGGTGCAGCTCACTGAGATTGTCCACTAGCCCGCCCTAAAGCTACTGCTGGCTTGCTGGGATAAATCAGCTCAGATCTGAACTCTGAACTCTTTCTCCACGTGTTGTCTACCAGCAACAGCAGAGACAAACCTGAAAGTGGATCTCGCTTGCTCTCGCTCTCGCTCTATTTCTCTCCCCTCCTTTATTGTTTGATCTTATTTTATTAAGTGTGAGTATGCTTTCTGGCTTCTTTGCCATGGTTGTTCTGTTCCGTTCTTCCTTTTATTTCTTCCTTCTCTTTCTTCCTCCTGCCTTCCTCACCAGTTTCCCAGTTTGCACCGCCTCCCACTGCTCTCTTGCCTAGCTTTTAATCTCCTCCTCCTCTCCTACATCTCTATTTTTCCCCCATCTCCTTTTAAATTTTCTCCTCAAGGGTAAAATTGGCACACTGAGGACTTAGTTACGACACATGGTTTTCTGGTTTGTTTCAGATTTTGCCACAAACGTAGCTCATGCACTTAAAGGTGGAAAATTAATGCTTATCTGTTTATCATTTTTCAAACTGTGTTTCATGCTGTTGTTGTTATTGCTTATCATACTGCTTTAGCCAAAGTGACATAATTGCTCTAACCAACTCTTCTTTCTGGTGTTCCAACATTGAGATTTCCTAAGAGTCACAGAAAATACTATATGCCAGTGCCAAAGAGCCAGGAGCCAGGCCAAGCACACAGCAACTTCTCTTCCTCAACAAACTGAACCAATGGAAGGCAGGATCTTGCAACAGACTCAAAACCACAAAAAGGAGCTACACCTGGAAGGTACCTCAGAGACCTAGTCATTTCCTAAAGGTTCTAAATACTAGCAATAGAGCAACCCGCCATAGGTAATTTATAAGCATCAACTCAGGAATTAAACTATTTTTCCCCTCTGTCACTGCTCACTTCTGAGCCCAGAATTGTCTCTCCTAACTGCCTGCTGTCTCCTCCCCACTTTCATATTTCTTGCCTCTCCTTCACTCTGAATATCTTGTTCATCTTCCCAACTCAGGAGCTGCCAGTGACTCCCATTCACAACTGAGCCAAGCCCAGGTCTGCAAGGCCATCTAAGCA
>NDGN011450724.1:0-34129 GCA_002564285.1 Tympanoctomys barrerae
GAACAGCTCCTCTGCTGCAGGGAAACTGGCTGTTATCACAGTTCTCTTTTGCCAGCTCGGGCAGGGATGTAGTGGGGTCATCTGGGGTCATCCAGTGATAGCTGCTGCTCCTAAGGAGTCCTGGGCAGCCAGGAGGGAAGCTCGGATCTTGGTGTTTCTCCCTGTTTCTCCCGGAGGAGTGTGGAGCCTGACCCTTGGGGCTGGCTTGAGTGGTGCTGAGCAGCAGCTCTGGCCTCGGCCTTGGGGGTGACGGGATCCTTTGTCCTTGCTGCTTCCCCACCGTGCTCTGCTCTGTTTATGGGGAGCTTATGAGGATCAAGGGCCAGTTTCCTTCTTGGGGTTCTGGGTTGGGTCTGGGATGCTGAGTGCGTTTGTTCTGGGTTTTTGGCCTCCCTCCCTCCCTTCCTGCCTCGCTCCGGAAATGCTCTTGAGAGTGGACGTAACTTCCAGGGCTGATAGTATCTTGGATGGAGGAAATGCCAGGCCTGGGAGAGCCGGAAACTGAATCCTTGGGCACCGAGATTCCCGCCTGCCCGGGAAGAGGAGGATTGCCACATGGCTAGCCAGAGGGAAGTGAAGACTCCCTGTCCCACCCTGTGGCCTTAGGGCCCCCTTCCTGGGGCTCTAGTCCTTTTGCTTTCCAACTTGGTGCTGAGAGGCATCTTCTCAAACTCTTTTTCTCTCTTGTTTTGCACTTTTGAGGTAGGGGCTTGGTGTGCAACTCAGGCTGGTCGCAAACTCATTCATGGTGATCCTTCTGCCTCAGCCTCCCAAGTGCTGGGGGTATAGGAGTGCACTATAACGCTGGGCCCCAAAGTGTCCTTTGCGTGGAACCAAACATGTGCTGCTGTCTCATTTCACTCACCCCAACATCAGTGGGTCTCAGGGGGCTCCTTGTGTCTGCTGAGGATCAGGCCCTGGGTGGTGAGGGGAACCCCATGGTTACATGGGCAGGGACAGCGTGACAAGCGCTCCTGTGCCCTGACCCTGAAGCCTTGCTGTCCAGCACATTTTGGGCTATCCACCTTCTGGTGAGCCCTTGACCAGGCCCTACACCTTCCAGAAGTGCCCTGGGTGGCTTTCGGTATCTGATGCTGGGAGCTTGAGGTGTGCGTGGCTGAAATCCGGGCATTGAAAGGGCAAAGGACCGGGTGTGGCATCGGAGGCAGCCACATCCGGGGCACGTGGCATTCTAGCACCTCCCGCTTGGTGTGATCACAGGGTCCTGCTGAGAATCAGAACTTTTCCAGGCCGTCCCCTGCCCCAGATGGATCACCCTGGGCCTGAGAATGGCTGTGAGTGTCCCTGTCCTTGCAGCTTGAGGTTGGGGCCCTGCCGTGTGGCTCAGCACTGTGCTGTGCACTGTGTGACATGGAGTGGGTTGGCGGCTTTGGTCCATGCCGGAACTGGCCGTGCATACCTCCTGCTCTCTCTGTGCCTTCTGTCTCCCGTCTGCAGGGATTGAGGCTTCGCTGGGCTGGACCTCAGAGACATGTGTCTGCTCTGCACCCCTGACTCAGTTCCTGCGTAGACCCAGCCACTGGCCAGGGCCCCGTCCCACCAGCGTGTGGTCCCGCTGTGGTCCTGGGAGCCAGCCGCCTCTATTCCTGGGCCTCTGGGCCTGAGCTGAGCCCCTTTCCTGATGCTTGGTCCTCAGGCAAGACTGCTGGGCTGCAGGGTGACATGGCTGCCTGTGACTACCCCGGTGCTGTTCTGGGGCCTCAACATGGTCACCTGTCCTGGTGCTGACTGGGGCAGAGACCCCGGCCAGCCCAGCCTCCTGCCATGCCAGGGCTGATGGAATTACCCGTGTCACCTATCTGATGGCTTTGCTCAAAGGACTGGGCACCTGGTTTGGGCACAAGCACCAGGGGCTCCGATTGCCGGCACAGGTTCACTGGGGACAAGGCTGTCTGCATCCCACCTCGAGGCTCCTCCTCCTCACTCCTCACTTGAATATGATTATCAGTGAGGGAACCAGGCTGAGCGCCCTGGAGGCCCAGACAGGTGACAGGGTGCGCCTGCTTTATGTTTGGAACCAGGTAGGGGTTGTGCCCCCCTTTCAGTTCTTACTTTCTGTCCTTGCCACCAGTGACCTTTAGCTGCTTCCAGGAAAGTTCAGCATGGCGTTGGTTGACACATCCCTGCCCTCTGTTCCCCTGGCGCTTATTGGAAGTACCTGCTTTGGTCAGCATTTGCTCACTGTACTGGACCCTGGCCTGGCCTCCCAGGGGGGCCTGCACAGTCCCCACGGCACCCAGGGTTGCTGTAGCTGCTGGGGTCCTGCCAGGCAGCCAGGGCCAGGGCCTTTCTGGGAAGATCCAGGGGTAATGCTTCAGCACCTCAAGCGCCACTATGTTGGAGACAGGTGGTGGCAGCAGGGCAGTCACTGGTCCGCAGTGGGCATCCAGGGCAGCAGGTGGGGCAGAGGCCATGTCTGTTCACATCAGCAGTGAGGGAGAAATGGGCTGCGGTGGCCCCTCACTGACCTGTGCTGTGTGGGCACCTGCGGAGGTGGCCTTGGTGAGCCTTGCGCTGGACACAGCCCGGCTGCCCCAGGTCCCTAATTGATTGCCTGGCAATGCCCCTGTGATGCCCCCATTACTAGGTACTGGATACTATGCCTGGGGGTGGATTTGTATGCTCTATTCAAGGGGACAGATGCAAGCAGGGCCAGTGGCACTGTGCTGACAGCTATAGGGAAGAGTCGACCCATTTCCAAAAATAGACCGGCCGCTGTCAGGGGATGCATCTCTTTGTCTCCCCAGATCTGCCTCAGCACTGGCTCCAGGTTGTAAGGCAAGAAGGAGGCTTGCTCTTGTGCAGGAATCTGAGGCTCCAGTGGGCACCCCTCTCCCCCACCCATCACAAGGGCCCGATTGTGTGCCCGCCCTGAATGCACCGCCTGTCACCGTGCGCGGCACCGGCTGGGCTCCCTAATGAGCCCGCTCTGGGAGTGGCCCTTTTGTGGCAGGTTCCGGCCACACTGCCCACACCAAGGCCTCGTTTCCCGGCTGCCTGGCAGCTTGACATCTCTGGGGAGCCAGAGGGACAATAGGAAGCTCCCCACCCCCACCCCTCTCCTCTTGCTGTTTCCCATATTTTCTGGGATGTGCACGTGCCAGTTTTGCACTGGGACAGCAGATTAAGAGGTACACTTCTCCCTCAGCTACTTCTGTCCTATCTGGGAGAGAGGGTCCCCTCCCGCACCAGCCCAGCCCCACCCTAAGCCCTGCCAGCCCTCCTGTGGGACCGTCCCTTGCCACTGGCCTTTATCTTGTTCCTATTGGGCCTCCTGGCTCCTTCTCCATAAGCAGGCTCATGTTTCTTGGTCCAAAGCTATAAAACAAAACCCCAGCCTGCTCCCATCCTGCCCTGGAAGGGAATTTCTATGGTCCTTGCCCCAGGAAGCCCCAGACCCTGGGAAAGGTGACTTCCTATGCAGTCCATGTCCCCAGCCAGCTGACTTCTGGAACAGGATGGCGTGACAGTCCCCTCTGTCCCTGTGACAGCACTTTGCAGTGTCTCTCCTGTCCCGCCTGGTGGGGGTCACTGCCCCCTAGCTGACCCCAAGTCTCTGTCCCTGGGTCCGAGTTTCCGTTACTTCTGCCCACCACCCAGCCCACCTGTGCTTCTGCACCCGCCGCACAGCTTGTGCTCCCCTGCGTCACGGCCTCCTAGCCCTGGCCCTGCACTGCCCGCTGGCCCTCTGTGGCTGCTGCAGTAGAGGGACAGCAGTGGCCGCAGCCTGTGACCATGTGGGCCTGCCACGCAGGCCTGATGCTCTGCCGACAGTGCTGTGGAGGACATCCTGCCATTGAGAGGCCTCCACGGGGCTGTGCTGGTCCACCTGCTTCTTCTGTGGGCCCTGTGACCACCATTTGCCCTCCACGGCACAGGGCAGCACAGCCCTGGGTGGGGTGTTTGATGTGTAGCCCCTGGATGAGCTCTTGGCTGATGCCCTGAGGTGGCGGGTGCCGGGCTGGGCACATGCAAGCCCTGGCTATGTGCGTGGACACCAGTCCTTGCAGGAACAGAGCGTGGAGTGGCCACACGGCTCCAGGAGTCTCCGTGACCAAATCCAGCCAACTGCTTCGTGGCTGCCAGCTCCCTGTTCTCAGAATAAGGCTAAGAAGGCTGTGGGATCCAGAACCAAAGGAAATGGTCTTTCAGCTGATGGGGTAGAGTGGGGCATGGGAGAGTGGATGCAGACTGCAGCCTCTCCCTGTCCTCCCTGGCCTCCTGGAGACGTTGCGTCCATCCTGCCCTGGAAGGGAATTTCTACAGTCCTTGCCCCAGGAAAGAGGCCTGCTGCTCTGCGCCATTTGTGTCCCCTTGGCAGCTGCTTGCGGCTGTGACTGGCACGTGCGCAGGCGCCCAGTCCAGCTGCAGGCCACCATGCTGGCCATCTCCGGCGATGAGGCCATTACGTGCTGCACCTGGGACTCTGGCCCTGTGCCCAGCCTCTCCCCCCAGTGCATGGTATCCTTGCTGCTGAGCCTGTTGGGGTGAGTATAGCATCGGGCAGTTGGGGTGACATTGGTGTGGTCCTCGCAGCACAGCCCAGAGAGCCACCACACCTAGTCTCATTTCTGTCCCCTGCCAGGTGGATGAGATGCCAGCTTCCCCTATAAAAAAGAATGCATGGCTCGGTTCTCTGGACCCTGTGGGTTGGGAGGGTCCCTCTACACTGCCCCTTACTCCAAGATAGGGGCGGGGTGGGCACGCAAGGATAGTGTTGTCTCCCTGAGGCATCGCTGCTGGGCTCTCCTGCCAGCTGTCACGTGTACTTCGCCCGGTAGAATTCCTCCTGCTCAAGGGGTTGGTAGAACAGTTGGGCCCATGGTCAGGGACCCTGTTGCTGGTGTCCCCAGCCTGCGGGTTTCCAGGCCTAGGTGCGTTTCAGGACCGCAGGGTGTCCTGCCCTCCTCCCACTGTTCCCATGCTGCAGTGTGGGCCCCAAGCAGCATGGCGCTGCTTAGATCTGCTGAGCCCCTAATCCCTGCTGGGTTGAGAGCTTGCGCCTGGCTTGGCTGCAGATTGGCTGTGGGCAGTGAGATCTGGTCTGCAGTGTGGGGCGGGTCCTGGATAAAGACCCCTTACTTCCCTGCAGCCCCACGCTGGCAGGAGGGAGGTGGGCAGCTGTCTGCCCTCCTGCCACTTGCAGATCTGCTTGGCTCTGGGGCCCCTGCTGCTTCATTTGGGGGACAGGTCAGGGCTTTCTGTGCTCTGTGCAGATGGAGAAGTCAGGGGCCTCTGCCACCCGTCAGTAGCTGCCTCCTCAGGGGATCCCAAGTCCCTAAAGTAACTGCTCATGCTGGTCCCTGGGACAACCCTGTCTCTGAGAGGACAAAGTCTAAGACTGTGAGTGAGCCACAGCTCGTTCTAAGCCCTGTTTGTGCTGTTCTGCCCTGCTACAGCCCCTGGGTGACTGAGGGGTGGGCAGTGCATACAAGGGGGACACGCTGGACAGGGTGGTTCACCTCCTGGGGACCCAGCAGGAGGGCACAAGATGACATCATGCTGCTCTGAAGGGAAAAGCAGGATTTAGAGCTGAGGCCCCATCTCTAGAATTCCCCACGTGTAGTCTGCTCCGGTGGGCTCTGGCGGACCCTGGGTAACTGAGGAGGAGGACAGTGAGGCCACAGAGAGGGTGGCAGGGCTTGCAGGCCGCCTGCTGCTCTTGGCATCCTGAATGCAGCGGGCAGGGCTTCCCTGCCAGTGCCTCGTGCAGCTCAGAGGCCCCTGCCCTCACCTCAGCCCCACAGCCCCTCAGGCATGTGCTGGCTGGCGGCTGAGCTCTACGCGCAAGGAAGGGCCATGTGTCCAGGGTGTGGGCTGGGGCCAGCAGGCACAAGGGCCGAGGTTTACAGGGCGCTTGTGGCCCACCTGGGAGGCTGATGCAGATGTGTGTGCTCACTGTGTGTGTGTGTGTGTGTGTGTGTGTGCGTGTGCGCGCGCGCGTGCTCTCACTGTGTGTGTGGACTGCAGGCTGGAGCCTGAGGGAGAGGTTGAGTCAGGCCCCCTGCTGTGCTGGGGGAATTGCAGCAGGTGTGGAGGTCACCTGTGACCTTGTCCCGAGAAGTGTGGCCACCTGCAGGTGCCCGGGCCAGGGCTATGGTCTCCAGTGTGCCGGGCTTTCCCAGCTGGGGCTTGGCTCCTGTGCCTAGGAGCCCAGGGGTGGGCCTGACTGCACTGGGGAGCTGGCGGGGGACAGAGCCTGCCTGGAGCCCTGGAGGACTCTCTGGCTCTTCCCTCTTTAAGCTTTGTCACCTGAGAAGTGGACACTTAGCTTAGAGATCTCCAGGGGCCATCTCGTAAGGCTATGGGAAGAAATTCACATGTGTTGTTTTTGGATTATTTTGGAAAAAATAAGCTAACCGCCCAGTGTAGTCATGTATACTCAGGAGGCTGAGAGAGAAGGGTTACTGCATGTTGAGGCCAGCCAGGGCTGCACAGTGAGACACTCTCTAAAAAACCAAACCAAACCAAACAAAAAACCAACGTACACAGGCACTGAAGCTGCGTTGTCACTAGGGTCAGAGCCTTGGTCGTTAACTTATTGCCTTGCAGAGTGTGAGCAGGGTAGGGCATTGTCAGGGTGAGCAGAGTGACCAGGGCAGCCTGGTGTCCCTGAGGGAGACCTGCACAGACTCCCTCGACTGCCCCCAAAGCAAGGGCTGTAGGACAGCGCAGCTCAGTGCTTTTAAGGACTCTTAGTGCTACGGCTGAGAAGATCCGCTGTGGTGGCGTGGGCTGGGTGGCCATGTAGGGCAGGGGTATGGATCCTGGCTCTAGCAGGGACCTCCTAGGCGTCCAGGGTCCTCCAGGATCCTGGCCTTCCCCTGGTGGGCCAGATGGCTGGGGCCCTGCTCCCCACATCCCCCAGGGCAGGCAGGGGTGCTGGGGGGGGAAAGCTGTCTTTCTGAACATGCTGGCATTGGTCACTGACAGGTCTGTGCCGTGACCCGTGATGAGGGATGGAAGCCCCCCCACCCATGGGGTTTCCCCTTGGCACCGTGGAGGGCGGGAGTGTCACTCACGGTGCGGGACAGTGACCTGGGCAGAGTTCTGTCTGAGGAGGGACAGCAGCTATGTGGTGGGAGGAGCCTGCTGTCCACTGGCCTGGGCCCTGAGTCCCTCTGCCGCAGCTGTGTGGACAGAGTCCCAGGGCTGTCCCGTCCCATTGCCACTGTTCCTTGTGCCACCCAGGGGTCCCCACCTCTGCTGCTGGATGCCTATGGAGGGTCACCCACGGCTCGTGCACAGCAACACTCAGTCTGGCCCCCACAGTAGTCATGGTGACAGCCGCCGGCACCTGGGGCTACCTACCACATCTGCCTGCTTCTAGCCTTGGGGAGCTGAGGTGCTGCTGATCTGTGTCCCATTTGAACCATGGGGACACTGAGACACAGAGAAGTTAAGTCCCTTGCCGAGGGTCCCGTGTAGAGTGTGGCAGAGCCGGGATTAGATCTCAGGGCCCTGGCCGTGGGCCCACCCCCACCTACCCGCTGCCCCTTCTGGCCCTCTGTGTGTCTTATGTGTAAAGCCACCTTCCCCACCATTTGCTTATTCCAGTGCTACTTCCTGTCTATTGTCTGTTTCTGTTTTCTGAGCGTGTCTTACTATGTAGCCTAGATTGGCCTGGCCCTCCTGGAGATCCTCCTGGTTCAGCCCCCTAAGTGCTGGGGTTACAGGTGTGTGCCGTCACTGTCAGCTACTTCCTGTTTATTGTACAAAATTAAAAAAAAAGATAGCTACCTTTGACCCTGACGCCCAGACAGCCTCTGTGAGTCATAGTGATGTATGGTCACAGTGACGCTGTGAAGTGGTGTGTGTCCTCCGGGTGTCTGCCATCAGCCCTGCCCCCACCACCCCTCATCCTCTGTCCCCTGTAGAAATGCAGAATGGCAGAATGTCACCTGCCCGGCCATCATCCATTGCTCGCTGTGGGAAAGCTTAGAAATCTGGAAAGGTCATAATCGAAATTTAGAAACCCTGCCAGCGGCTCCTGCAGGGTCTCTTTGCCGGAGCTTCTCCCATTGGTGACACCTTAAGAAGTGAGGTTCATGGTCGAAGCCTGCATGCCTGGCTCAAACTTGTGAGCCTCCTGCCTCAGCCTCCCAGAGGGCTGGGATGACAGGCGTGTACCACCTCCCCCTGGTATAACTTTTAAAAAGAAATGATCTCTGGGGAGCAGGGGTGTGGCAGCTGTCTTGCATGTGCAGCACCCTAGGTTCTATCAGTGGTGTCAGAGGATGAAAGAGACAAACGAACCCCCCCATGGAAACCTGTGTCGTACAGCAGCTGTTAGATTTCAAGAAAGACTGAGACGACAGTGCCAGGAGTCTCTGCCGAGTCTCTGCCGGCGCTGCATGGGCTTCTGGCTACGAGCCTCTTACGGTGGATTGCGCCTCTGCTACGCGGAATGAGCCAATACTGACACATTAGTATCAGCCCGGGTCCAGGGCCGCCTCCACATTTCATTTCCCTAGTTTTTACCTAACGTCCTTTAGCTGTTGGAGCTCAGCCAAGACCCACTTTCTAGAGCCCAATTTCTCCCGTGGTATTGCTGCAATTTCGCAGGGCTGCGTTGAGGATGGCCTGCTCCGTCATGACTGCTCCTTTGTGTGCCATTTGGAGCTGCCCTTGGCTGGGTGTCACGTGCCAGGCCTGACTCTGCCATCGCAGGCAGTGCCACCACTTCCGAGAGCGTCAGTTTCCCTCTGGAGACGCGGACACCCCCAGATGCCCTTCCCAGCCTGCTAGAAGAAGCAGGAAGGGCTCTCAGAATGGTGGTGGCTATGGCAGGGACTGCAGATTTCAGTCTTTAGGGCTGAACAACCTCCTCCGTGTTGCGGCCAGGCCTGGGGCTTGGTGCCTGCTGGGCACACGCTCTGCCGCAGAGCCGCTCTCCCAGCCCTGGGCAGCCGGTCCTGAACAGCGTGGCCCTGCTGCCTGTGTATGGTCCTGTTCCCAGCAGCTGCTCTCCTCTGGGGCCCTCAAAAGGTCGCTGGCCCCTCTGTGGCCTTTTACAGGATGCTGTGAGCAAGCGGCAGGCTCCGTGGACAGGATGTCTCTCCGCAAGCCTGTTGAGAAATCCCCCTGGAAATCCTCCTTTGGTCCTGTGCAGGCAGGCGAGAGATCAAAGACGGAAGCCTGGGAGGCCACGGGCCTGGGCCTGGGTCTGGGTCAGCGGGAGGCGGGCCATGTGTGGACTAGTTCTGCCCGGGGAGCGGTGGTTGTGAGCACCCCGGGTGTGCCCCACCTACCCTCGGTTCTGGGTGTCCTGGGCCCAGCTGACTGTGGCTTTGTACGTTGTGTGGCAGGGGAACCCAGACCCCTTCCCCATGCCACCCTCTGGAACAACCTGCAGCCATGTTTGGCCTTCCTGTCCAGGCTCCCTTTGCTCCTGGGACCCCTCTGCCTGAGTGGTGAGTAGGGGTCCCCAGCCCCCAGGCTGAGAGTCCCTGAGTTCTATCCAGGCGCCCTCGTGCCCACTGGACCGTGGCTGCCTCTCCTACTTGCAGGCCTCCGCTGTGCCCTGCTGTCACTCCCTCACTTAGGGACCCCTTGCTGTCTCTTGTCAGTCCACCAGTGGCCACGAAGTCCTTCTCACCCTCTCCCTCTGTGCTGGGCTTGGAGTTTCAGCTGAGCATGACTTGTGATTCCAGTTATTTGGAGGCTGAGGCAGGAGGATTCCAAGTTCAAGCCCAGCCTGGGCAACTTAGTGACTCAGTGAGATCCTGTCTCAAAGTAAGAAATAAAAAGGGCTGGGGCTGTAACTCAGTGGTGGATCTATGCTGATGCCCAGGTAGGTTCCTGCTGTTCCCTGGGGTCGTAGTATACTCCATCATTGATCTAGTACATGCTGTCCACTGGACATGTGTGTGGCCAGTGGGTGCTGGGCTGACACTGCTGAGCTCGGAAGTCCTTCCTCACAGCCCTGGGGCCCGGCCTGCTGCTTCCTGTCATTCCTGGAAGGTGCCTGCTCCCTAGCAGCCCTTGCAGGAATCCAATGCTGAGACTAAGGGCTGGCCCCACCCAGGTGATTCACTGGGGTGGCCCAGGCCGAGGCCCCTCAGGCAGATGGAGCCAGATGGGCCGTGGGCGGGGGCAGGCAGGGTGGTCCAGCCTCCGCCCTCCCTGGGGTGGACAGCCTATGTCTGCTTCCGCATGGGGTCGAGGATCAGCAAGGACCCTTGGCTATGTTGTGCCCTGCCCTGGCAGCTGTGACACAGGCTCCCTACAGCACTCGATGTGTCACCTCTTCCTGCCTGGGCAGTTTGGGCTGGGTTCTGGAAAGGGGCAGGGCAAAGGGCATGCGCCATGGCAGGCGGCAGGGACGCCCGGGACCTGGGTCCTGTGGGTACGGAGTGCAAGTGGGGTGGGGGCTTCCTGCCGTGCCCAGAGTCCCAGTTCGCCTGACCAGGCTCAGGCAAAGTCTCCTCCGCTGACACTACAGGCAAGGGGTGGAGGTGTGGCCACACTGGACCACACCAGTGTCCTGGGCCAGGGGCAGGGCAGGAGTAAGGAGGCCCTTGACTCCTCGGGGTTCTGGGAGCTTGGGTGATGCAGAGCCATTGGGAGTGCGACACACACACCACACAGCACCGTATGGGTGTCCCTGTGCCCTGGTCACTGCACATATGTCTTCCGGTGGTCGTGTCCCTCAGTTAAGAGCATTTCTCCCTCCCCACAACTTCTATTTTTGCTCCTGACTTTTCACTAAAGGCTTCTGTCTGCCCAGCTGCTGGCATGGCCTTGAGCTCAGTGCCTGTGACCGGGAGAGGGGACAACCTCATTTCCTTTCATCTGAGCACTCTGTCCCTGGCTTCCCTCCAAGAGCAGCACCTGCATGGTGAAATCCTTCCCAGGGTGAGCCCTGAGCACCCCCAGCAGGTGCGACGCAGCCCGTGGGAGACACAGGTGACAGGTGGCTGCTGTGTGCGTGGTCCTGCTGGGGCTCTGGGGAGGCACCACGGTGCACCCCACAGGGACCAAACCTAGCACTGTCACCCCCTTCATGACGTTTCTGTGGTGCCGAGCTGATGGTAGCCAGTGTTCTCTGTGTGGTGTCCCTGTGGTGCCCTGCGTCCCACACCCTGTGGAACCTGCTCAGCCTGCTGGAAGAGGAAGAACAGCCCTGGGGACAGCCACATGACCTGCCACTGTGATTTGGCTCCTGCCCCCCTGTGTCCCTGATCTGGACCTTGGCCTCCTCCACTGTGACATGGGCTCAGGGACCCTCACACGGTGCCAGGCAGGTGGGGACAGGCACTGGCATGTACTGGATCTTCAGGAGATAATAGTGCAGGTGTGTGTTTAGTGTGCATGCTTAGCTCCTTTGAAAGGGGAGCTGTGTGTGCAAGCAGGGAGGCTCAAGACCCCAGCCAGAATTGGGGCTGATCTGAGAGGCGACAGTGGGGAGTCCCTGGATCACTGGCATTTGAAGGGGAAGTGCAGGACCAGAGGGGCTGGGTTGCAGGTGCCGCTCACAGAAGTGGACAGGTGGCACTGGTCATTCTGGGATGATGACAGACTGGTCAGCATGTGGCCAGGGGTGTGGAGAGACCCCACCAGAGGTAGCAGGGTTATGTGACCTGTTTATACCTGGGGTACTCCAGGGTCCCCTCTGTGACCTTAGGGCAGCCATTCCCCTGGACTGCGTGGGCTGCCCAGCCTGTGGGCTGCTGGTGGCTGTGTCTGGTGCCGCAGGTCTCCTGTTGCTGATTGATCTCAGGACAGGAGGGGAGGGACGTCTCTGCCCCCAACACCCCCCACCTGAATCAGAGTCCCCATGTCCCGCTGCCCCAGCCAGGGACCGTGAAACGGAGACCGTCTGTGGGTCTTTCTGTTGGGCTGCCCCTGCCAAAAGGGCTCTCATTTCATCTGTCTGCTTTGATCTCTGACAGCCGGGTCTCTGTGATGGGCCCGGCAGGGACACATGGCAGGGTGGGGAAGCAGGCAGGGGTGACCCACGGCCCAAGCCCCTGATCGCTGCTGGGTGCATGTGGGCCCCCGTGCAGAGATGGGTTGGAGAGGCAGCGGCTGGCAAGTGTGGGCTGCCGCTTGGTGGGTCCTCTGCAGGGGATGAGCTTGCTGTGGTGCTGGCGGCTGGCGTGTTGTACGGCCTAAAGCTCATGGCATGGTTCTCTCCCTTTCTCCCTGGGTCCTTGTGTTACCACAAGTGGGGATGAGGCTCATGAGGTGATTTCTGGGTGCTGGGCCAGCTGGGCCTTGGACGACACACAGAAGGCGGGAGGGGGGCACTTTCATCATAAGCGCTCACTACAGAGGGCCCACCACAGTGCCCTCCCAGCACCCCAACCCCCTGTGCTGGCTGACAGTGGGTGCCCTGCTCCGCAGGCCTCCTGAACCAGGCTGCTAAGTAGGACAGACCGGAAGGAGGAGGGCATGGGCCACGTTCAGTGGCCAGGTCTGTCCCTGGCCACAGTCCCCAACCTCCAGGAGCCCTGCTCCTAGGGAAGCTTCTGCTGTGGACCCTGGCCAGCTTACTCGCTTCTCGGGGACCTGGTATAAAAGCAGGGTGACCCCGGGAAGGTTGCATCTGAGCACCTTGCTGGGGCCATTCCTGGTGAAGAGCTGGCCCGGGTCTAGGCTCTTCGCAGGTCCCCTAGCCCAGATGGGGACGGACATCACAAGTCACACAGATGGGCAGCCAGGGCTGCAGGAGCACTGGCCACAGGGGTGCAGTGGTCGAGATGGCCTCCACCCCCTTCCCACACCACCTTATCTCTGCATTCCTGCATTCTTCCGCCTCTGCCTGGGTCCCCTTTGCTGTCCCTCCTCCTCTCTTCACATGGACAGGGCTGTGTGACATGTGCAGCCTCGCCAGCCAGGGGTGGGAGTGGATGGGCTGGGGTCGGCTCTGTGGGGAGGGGGCGGGCTGGGGCTGGCAGGGGCAGATAGCTCAGCCTGCCACTCGTGGCCCCTGATGCTAGCCAGCCCAGGTCTGACCTCACCGCCTCTGGCATGGGGCCTGCACACAGAAATCCCCAGAGCAGCCTCCCTTCTTTATCTGGCTTCCCCCGGGGGTCAGGCTTGCCAGGCCAGGAAGGCAGGGTGGCTGGACAGAGCCAGCTGGGCCACTTCCCGGTGAACCCCAGGTGTAGTAGGTACCAGCGGCTGGGAGGACCAGGAGGGTGACAGCGCCGCATCTCTTAAGTTCTGTTCCTGCACAGAGCTGGCAGCCAGCTATGCCCTTCTGTTGATGATGATTTCCGGTCAGGATCATGGTTCCAAGTGGCAGCTCCTCAATGCGGTCATTGCCATCTGTCCTTCCTGTCGGGGGAATTCATGGGAGGCATCTATCTGGGCAGCCCAGTCGTCCCTCACTTGAGAGAGACCTCAGTGGTGGTCCAGAAATCCAGGGCGCTTGTGAGGGTCCCCCGCGTGCAGGGGGTTCTAGCCCTCCAGCGTGCACAGCAGCTACAGGCAGGTGTGGCATTCGAGCTGGGTGGCTCCCTGCCTCTGATGACCCCAGACAGGCTGGCACTTTCCTTGTCCCTTCTTATTTTGGCCACCAGGCTGTGTGCCACGTAACCTAGGCCTTTGTCACCACGTCTCTGGTTCCTGCTGTGCTCCTTCTCATAGATCCTGGACTCTGGCTCTGTGTCCCCTGTGGAGGACAGGTAGGGGTGAGGCTTCAGGATTCTGGGCCAAGACAGGACTGATGGGGAGCCCTGTAGTCCCTGTGGACCATGGCCGTTTGCCACAGGCGTCCATGCAGCAGCAGCAGCAGCAGGAACAACCCTGGCATCTGATATTCAGACCTGTGGGTTATTTCTTGGAAAACAAAAGTGTGGTTTTGAGGGAGAGTTAGCCCTCCCCTGGGAGTGAGGAGAGATTTTCAGGCCCTGGTAGGCCCTGCTGGGCTGCTGTGGCCCTGCCAGGCTTCGGGAGGGTCTTTGGAGAATCTGAACTTCCTGGACTCTGGGGACAGTATTGAGGTGAGGACCCAGGTGCCTTGAGCATGGGGCCTTATGCCCTGGGGACAGTGACAGGACATCTGCTGGCCTGAAATCTCCCCAGTGCCAGCCCCAGACAGGCTAGACATTACCTTGTGCATGTGAGATTCAATTTCTCATCCATCTTTTTCTCCACGGACTTCCTGGCATCATAAATCTTGTAGCCAGTGGTGGGGAAGACAAAAATCTGAGATGCTGCAAAGATCTCTGAGCGCCCGCTGTCACGCTAGGCCTTCCATGGCCGAGGACCCAGCCCAGGACCTTCCCTGTCTGTCATTGCTGCTTCTACCCCACAGCACCTGTGTCTCTGGGCTTCCTCCACTTGTCTTTCTGTGGAGCCCACGATGCAATGCTGGGTGCAGGTTTGTCCCACACAGCTCTGAAAGCCACTTGGTCACCATAGCAGTGAGGGCTGGGTGTCACTAGAAGTGGGTAGCTTTTGTTGTTGCATTGTGAGGGTGATTGTCCCTACAACTCTGGCAGGCAGACTTGGGAGGAGCCTGCGAGGAGACTGAGCTGGTCTGTGTGGGTGCTTGGGGTTGGGGTTGGGTTTTGGCTGTGCACTGGCCCCGACTCTCCAGCCCGCAGAGGAAGCTTCCCCCAGGGCCCCCCTGCTAGGTTCCAGGGCCCCACGCTGGCTGCCAGGTGGTCTGCTGCTGCCCTGGGTGGCCAGGCTGGGAAACACTGGACTCCTTCTTGCTGGGGGGTGGCAGTGTGTGATGAGGGTGGGCAGCAGGAGGTGTGGAAGGTGCTGGAGACAGGACAAGGTCTGTGTGGGGATTTCACTGCCTGCCCAGCGAGATTTGGATTCAGGAAGGTCTGTTTCAGGTCCCGTGTGAAGAAACCCTCTTCGGAGCCCAGGGCGCTCCGTGGCACATCTTCCTGTGCACGTTTGCTGGGGGCCACGGCCATCACCCCCGTGGCTGCATCTCCACACCTGCCCCTTGCCAGGCCAAGGTGCTATGGAGACAAGTGGCGTTCAGCTTGATAAGCTGGACACAGAGACCTGAGATGAATGCAGGTCCTGAGCTCCGGCGGGGCCGCCTGGAGCTGTGGCGTTCCGATTTGAGGCTGGACAAGCCCGGGTCACTCTTGGGGCTGATTTTTGTGGTCATGGGTTTTTGTCCCAGTACCAGGGCAGCATCGTGGTGTAGATCCCAGCAGTGGCGGAGGTGCTGTGGGTACAGGGCTGGGACTCAGGGCAGTTGCCCCAGGACCCTGTTTGGGGCACCACCTCGTGCAGCTCAGCCAGCCCTGCCGGCCCAGCAGCCTGTTTTGGAGACAAAATTGCTTCCAAAACCTGAGCCGCGCGATGCTTGGCTCCGTATCCTGGCTCCTGGTTTAGGCTGCTCACTACTGGGAAAGGAGCCCGTGGACCTTTCCTGTCAGATGAAAAAGCTGCACCACAGCGCTTCTTACTCCTTTATTGCCGGGGAAGGGAGGTGGTTGTGGGCCTGCTGGCACTTGACGTAGGCCCAGCTGCTGGGAGGCCGAGGCTGGAGACCGCTGGAAGCTGGGAGTTTGTGGCAAGATCCCTATCTCAATAGGATAAAATGGAGCGATGAAGTGGCAGGTAGTGGAGACACAGTTGGGCCAAAGTTGGGATCTTTGGATCTGATCCCCTACCCCCAATCCTGGCACCCCTTCTGTGCAGCAGACTCAACCCAAGATCCTCAGGGACCCTAGGTCAGGTCACCTGTGTGCCTGGGCTGTGCTGGGCATGGCCTCCCAAGTGAGAGATGCCCTGTCTGCTCTGGGATCACCCCAGCTGAGGTACATGCGGGGCCCCACCCCCACCATGCCTGTTCCGCCTTCCACCCTGGAGCTCTGCCCTGTGGACAGCCCAGCCAACACCTGACCGATGTCACGTTTTATCTGCCCTTTTCTCTGGCTCCTGGCCAAACCACTAACAACCCAACTCAGAGTAATCCTTACATTTGTGGCTGTAAGACCTGGTGTGCCCTGCCCTTGTGCCCTTAGGAATCCCAGTGTCCTCCCAAGGGAGCCCCTTGCCCTCCACCACCTGCTTCCCACGCGTGGCTCTGAGCCTTGGTGCCCATGCCAGCGCGCCAGAAGGGCTTCATAGAGGAGCCCTAGGCTTGTGCCCCCCCCCCATGCTGTCTGGAGCTGCACCAGGCAGTTTCTAGGGAGACAGGATGCGGGAGGAGCTAGGGAGCATAGGGATCCACGGCTCTGTCCCAGTGCACCAGGCAGCACCTGCTGCTTGGGTGGGCAGGTGGACGCATCCATAGCTTCCCGCAGCCCAGCCAAGATGCTGGGGTCCTCCGCAGAGGCTCCTCACCCCCACTCGCAGCAGAAATGGGTTGGCACTGGGCTGAGCCCTGGTTGCACCTTGGCAGCCGCGGGAGGGGCCTAAGTGGGTGTGGTGACCTCAGTGTGCATGATCCTGGCCTGTGTAGGCTTTTTGGGGAGCAAATTCCTGAGAAGCAGGAAAGGGGAAGTGGGGTGGGGTGAGGGGAGTCACAGACATTGTCCTGGGGCCATGACCCCCATCCTAAAGTGTGTCAGCATCCCCTGTACCTATCTGAGCTTGTGTCAGGTTAGGTAAGAACTCAACTCACTCTCAGGGACTCCAGGTGCCCCTCCCTGCCGCCCACCTAAAAAGCTCATGTTTGATTTCCGGGTGAGGTGGAGCCCTGTGCGGTGCTCCTGTGACTCTCAGAAGTTGCCAGGCCAACATGACCTCGAGGTGACCTGTGGGCGATGGGGAATGAGATCCCCGTGCCTGTTCTGGTCCCCGCACCCTGCAGGCCAGGCCAGGCTGCTCCCTAGCCCATGGTTGGTTGGAAACCAGCTCAGCTGCAAGAGGGTGGAGGTGCTCAGGGTCTCCCAGGCCTGAGCACTGCCCTGGGCATCCTGGTGCATTGGGTGCTACAGAGGCACCACTGTGGGTGATGGAGGCAATGCCCCATTACCCAGAACCTAAATTTTCCCATCTGTAAAATGACAGCGTTTGTCATGCAATTCTGAGCTGACCCAGGTGGCCTGACTCAGGACCAAGCCCAGTGGATGCTGGCACTGATGCCGACCAGCATGGGGGAGACTTCTCCAGAGCTGGCACTCGGAGGAGACCAGTTTTGGGCCAGCCAGGTAGCTCTGGACTAAAGTGCCTGCTTAGGCAGGCACAGGGACAGGGGTTCTATCCCTGGCTTGCCGTGCCAGCCCTGCCCTCAGGGGCATGTTGAGACGGTGACTGAAACTGGGCGTGGTGGCACATGCCTGTAATCCCAGCGCTTGGGAGGCTGAAAATAGGAGGATCATTGCAAGTCCAATCTGTGTGCAGACCCTGTACTAAAATACAGAGAGAGAGAGAGAGAGAGAGAGAGAGAGAGAGAGAGAGAGAGGAAGAGAGAGAGAACACCTATTTCCTTTAGGAAGCAGCTTCAGCAAGACTGGGGAGCTCACAGCCACGTCCTTCCCGGCCCTGCCCTAAGCGCTGGGCAGGTACCCGTTTGCTGTCAGCCTCGTGTCTGTGAATTCGTACCACAAACCAGGCCTGTGTGCCGACAGCTCAGGGGGTCTCTGGGCTCAGGAAGGGAGTAGCTAGGACGGCAGCCGCATGGTAACAGCTGCCTGTTCTTGCTGTGGCTGGGGACTTCCAGAGTGTGCTCATTTATCATGATGCCTCCTCTTAGTGTCCCCTTGCCTGGCCTGCTGTGTGTCGGTTGGTGTTTGTGGCTGTCCCCTCTTAGCTTCTCAGTTGGGCCGTCCAGCAGAGCTCACGGCACAGCCAGAGATGGCTCCGGATGCTGTGTCCTCTACCCGAGTCACCCTGGAAGTCTCCTGTGTCCCCGCTGGCTTCTCTCGCAGTGGGTTCTGCCTTCTCTGGGCCTTCGATCCTCATGCTGTCTGCACAGTGCCAGCTGGGCATGGCACACCGGCAGTACCAGCGTCTGGCCCAGAGTCCTGGCTTGCAGCTGAGCTCTGTGCTTGCAGCAGAGGAGGAGACCCCTCAGGTGTCCTTGGTGGGCCTGCCACTAGACAGGCCTGGAGAAAGCTGGGGGTAGCACGGGGCCCTGGGGACCAGGGACTCTGAGGCCAGGGTGAGAGTCAGTGTCCCAAGCATCAGCACTGTTGTTCCAGCCAGCTGCTGTCGGCAGAACCAGTTGGGGACAGTGAGCGTGGTGGCCGTGCAGCCGCTTGATTGCCTGATCTGAGGCCGGCGGCTGGTGGGAGCTCCTGTCTCTTTGGTCTCCCCTGAGGAGGTTGGTAGCCCTCAGTGGCAGCTGCCACTGTACAGAGTCCCAAGGTCCTGAGGATTCTGCGGACAAGGGTGCCAGGCATCTGCCCAGCATCCCTCTAAGTTGAGTTCATTCTGTCCCAGAGGTCCCAGATGAGCTATATTCCTGTCTTTCTGCAAAGAAAATTTAATTTGGGTGGCTGCTGAGGAGACTTGAAGGGCTACACTTCGCGGCATTCTGGAGGGTGAGGCAGGAGGATCTCAAATTCAAGTCCAGCTTGGGCAGCTTAGTCCTAGTGAGACCCCGCTGGGCTGGAATCTTTTTTAAAGCCTGGAGTTGCATTGCCGTGCAGAGCTCTCCCTGGGTTCAATTGCCAGTCCTGGGAGAGGTGGTGGACTTTGTACCTGGAGTTGGGTGGGCTCATGCCAGCCGTTGCGCAGCTGGGCATCTTCCTGCCTGCCTCAGCCAGAGCCCCTGCCCAGTGCCAGGCCATGATGGGTGCTTCCCTCAGGGCTCAGCAGGTGGTGAAGTCTGATGTGGGCACAGGGTTGCAGAAGGCTGGAGGCGCCCGCCCCGGATTGCCATCCTGGCCCATGCAGTCCAAGTGGCACTCACAGAAGGCTCTGTGGAGGAGGGGGCATCTGAAAAGCTCCAAGTCCTTCCTACTCAGCCCAGCCCTGCCTGTGCATGGGTGTAGGTGCAAGGGGTCTGTGCTGGGCTCAGCGGGTCCCCCTGCTTCAGCTCCTCCAGCCCCTTCCTTGCCATAGTTGGCAGGGACGATTCAGGCCTGGGTTCTTCCTGTGAGAGGACCAGAGATGGGCAGCAGGGCATGAGGATGCTCTCCAGGGAGTACGAGGAAGACAGTTTGGTGACTATGAAGGCATGATCCACCAGCCTCCCATCTCTCTGCCTGGACACTTGCCAACGGCCTGCACCCAGGCTGCCCGGGCAAATAAGGCCTTCAGTGGCCAAGCGTGGAGATGGCCCAGGCAGAGGACCTGTGCCCACCCCTACTGGGGCCCCAGATTGGCTCAGGCCTCTCACTCCTGAGAGAGCCACTACCAGCCTCCCTGTCTGTGAGACAGAAAGTGCTGTGGGCACTGACACACAGAGACCCACGTGGCCCCTGGCGGGGGCGGTTTATGTCTGCCGGCTGGCGAGCCCCACGATGCCGTCTGCTGCCAGCGCCGTGGGAAGTGTAGTGCCCGGCATCTTCCTGCCGCGCTCGCGCTGTCCCATTTCCTCCCAGTCTGGCAGATGCAGTGTCCCCTGGCGATGCCACCTGTCCCCTGGGGGGATGTTCCTGCCCCAGGTACTCTGGTTGGCCCTGCCATGTGGGATGCCGCCTGTGCCCCAGCGCTTGGAAGCAGGAGACCACGGCAGGGCAGGGTGGGGGTCTGTGGCTTGGGCCAGCTCCCAGCTCCTGCCCACAGCCCTGCAGGGGCCGACAGCATGAGCGATTGGCTCGCAGGGGCCGCTGGCCACGCTGCGCCATCTGGCAGGGCTATTGTTGACCACACAAAGGACGGAGCGCGGCAGGGCAGGGCTGGGGCTGGGGCCGAGGGGTGGGCAGAGGAGCTGGGGCAGGCTGCTGCCAAGCCACCCGTTTGTCCCTGCCATACCCAGAGCTTAGGTCTGTTTTATTGCTTCTCAGGCTGGGGTTGGGGCGACCGTTGGGGCTGGCTCTCCACCCCCAGGATCCTCAGCTAGAACCCCGAAACCCCTCCTGGTTCTGAGCTGATTTACTGCTCTGCTAAGATGCAAAGGCAGTTTTATGTACTGAGTAATTAAGTGGCATTATGGGCGGCTCAAGAGTGAGTGGCTGCTGTTTTAATAATTGAAATAAATGACCCCTTGACGGCTTCCCAGCTTGATGCTGTTTTCCCTCAGTGTCAAGGCCCTGGAGATACCGGATGAGTGTGGGAGCTTGTGCACACCTGTGGTGCACACTTGTGTATATACATGGGTGTGTGTACCCACACGTGTGTGTGCAGGTACATGTGCATAGGTGTGAGCACATGCCCGTAGGTGCATATGGCCGCATGCACGTGCAGGGTGTGAGCGTGCCTGTGCACGTGCAAGGGCTGCCACCACCTCTCATGTCCACCTCTCGAGGCACCATCAGGCGGTCAGGGTGTGGACAAACTTTCTCCGTGCTTGAGACCTGGTGGTTTTGGATATTTCTTCCTGTGTGAAACCCCAGCTCTGGCCCCTTGTGGGCTGGGCGTGGTGCCGGAAGCGCATGGCTCCTCCAAGTGGGGCCCAGCTCTGAATTTGTAGCCCAGTGGGCAGTCCTGTGCGGCTCCTGCCTGACCAGCCAGGCACCCTCCTCTCCCAGGCCTGGGTTATGCTTTCCGATAAAGAGGATCCCAAGCAGCGTTGTGCCTTTTCAGCCACTGCTGTACTGTGACTTGTGGAGGGAGGTAGGGTCATAGACACATGATCATGGCCCAAAGAGGGCATGTGCCATGCCTTGGGGCTTACAGTCCCACCCTTCCCTGGCCCTTTCCTGTTGTGGGGAGCTCCGGCCAGTGGCCCTGAGCACTGTGGGCACAGCTGTGGTTCTCCAGGCTCTGGGGGCCAGAACCCCTCCTTGCGGACCACCAGCCCTGGTGTCTTCTCAAGCATTTTTTGTTTTGTTTTTCTCCTTTTTGTGGTGTGGCGGATGGAACCCCAGGCCCTGCATTTGTGAGGTGAGCCAGTGCCCTACCAGTGCGTTGCACCCCACCCTGAGTGTCTTTTTAAGTCGCCTGAATGGAATCCAGGCAGAGTTGCTTGGTTGCCAAGGCAACTCGCCCAAGCTGGCCAGGCCCGTGCTCTGACGCAGATGTGTTGCTTGAACGTGTGGCAGCCTGGGGGAGTGTCCTTGGGCAGTTGCCTCCTGACCCACCCAGGACACCAGGGGTGGTCACTGGACAGGGACATCAGTCTTGTTCCCCTGTGCCACCTTCTGAGCCTGGAAAAGGGGCTGCTGGCTCGCAGCTCTTCTGGGGGCCATGGGGGCTCAGGCTCAGGGCTTAGGGGTGAGTTGATCGTGGGCTGGGTCTTGGGAGCCGGGTGGGGGGGCTTGAAAGGCCGAGTCAGGGGGTCTTGGGAGCTCCTAGAGCTGTGGCAAAGGGTGGCCCTCAGACCTTCCCCGGAGGGACTGCTGGCAGTGACTTGGGAATCTCCTTCCGGCTCCCTCCTAGCTGCCTCAGTGCCACTGTGGAGCTGTGTCGCCCGGCACTGAAGAGGAAGTCCCAGGAACCACACACGTCACACATGCTGGCCCAGCTTTCCCCGTACAGTGAAGTGGGCTGAGCTTAAAGTGACCAATTGAGAAAGACATAATGGGGTCATCTCAAGGGACCTCCAGAGCGGGGACGGGGAGCCCCAGAGCTGAGGACAGGGGGCTTGGGGGTGGAGTTTCCCATGCTGGGGTGACCCGTTAAGCTGCCTGGGGGGGGTATGCCCTGCTCCTGCACCCAGGGAGGGCTTTTGTCCTTGGAAAACATGGGAACTTGGGAAGAGCCCCTGTTCCAGCAAGGAGTGGCTCTGGGCTGCCCTGTTCCTGTGCCCCAGAAGGGCAGAAGGGCCGCTGGTGGCCTGGTTTCCAGGGGGGAGGGGACAGGGAGCTGAGTGTTTTTGGCAGGGAGCCAGGTGTGGTCCCAGCACTCCCCCGCCATGCTGGGTGGCAGGGCTGGCATGTGAGCCCTGACTCCTGCCATCTAGGGGCTGCCTGCTAAGTAGCAGGTAACAGGTTTTACAGGGGTAGACACCTAGTGCCCAGTCGAAATAGGTTCTGGCTGGTGTCACAAGTTGGGGGTCCTGAGACTGGGGGTCTCCCCTGATTTGGGATCTTTCTACATCCCCCTTTCAGAGGCCCTTCTGGCCTTGGGGCCTGGAGAGTGGGACACTGGCCTGTTGGAAGCTGGAGGCGAGTGTCATCAGGGCCTCCCAGGGTGACCACCCGTCTCCAGGGTGTGGCCCAGTGGTAGAGTGGCTCAGCGTGTGCAAGACCCTGGGTTCTATCCCTATCACCCCCAAAATTATAATCTTGGCTGTAGTGGTGATGCCTGTATCCTAGTACTCAGGAGGCTGAGGCAGGAGGATCTGGTGAGTTTGAGGCCAGCCTAGGCTATATAGTGAGTTCAAGGCCAACTATATAGTAAGACCCTGTCTAAAAAAAAAAAAAAAAATTAAGGATATTATGCTTTAATCTAAAATAACTCCCAGAAGTCTCGTGTTTAGGGGGTGCAACCTGGTTGGTGTGTTGGCCACTGGAGTGTGACCGGAAGGGTGTATTCTTGTCCTCCCCTCCTTCCTGGTCTCTGTAGCATCCCCCTCAAGCCCCTCTACCATGCCATGTCTGCCTCGGAGCCAACCAGCCGTGGACCAAAGCCCCCCGAACCCTGCGTCTGAGCAGACTGCTCTGTAAGTGGCAGGTGTTCGGCGCCGTGTCCCCGCGACAGGAAGAACACTGACACAGGCGGCCGGGATGCCTCCACCTCGAGCACCAACCGGGCTCACGCTGGACTCCTCATTCCGCCCATGGACTTTTTTTTTTTTTCTTTTCTCCCTTGAGCTGTGTGAGCAGAGCTGGCGTTAGCACAGCGCTTCTGCCCCCGGGCTTGGGGGTATTTCTTAGGAACCAGGACACAGCTGCCTGGCCCGTGTGGGGAAAGCGGCCCTGGGCAGGCACGTCGCCCACATGGGGTGCTTTCCATGGAGTCTCCGAATCCAGGACCATGTGTGGTGGCTGCTGTTCCTGCTTGCACCATTCAGAGCCCTGCTGTCCTCTCCTGTTGACATCAGGGACAGGCGAGCTGGGTGGCGCAGACAGTGCTGCGTGTCTGTAAATAATGCCCGACTCGTGGGAGGCACTTGGAGGTGGCACGGACACCTGTGTATTTTTATCATGGTGCTGGGGATGGAGCCCAGCCCTGGGGCTTGCTGGGCATGTATAGAGCCGTGTGGCCACCTGGGTCTGGCCAGAGGTGGCCTGGGGGTGGTAACGAACCCCTGGCTGTGTCCATCCTCCTTGCCCCTGAGCTGGCTAGAGCTTTAAAAAACATCAGGGTGGATTCATAGAACAGGGATTTTATCCAACAGGGTGGCCGCTCCTGGTTTTCATCATCAGGGTAATTGTCACCTGCTGGGTTTAACAGCTGGCTCTGGTGCAGGGCCACAGGAGGACTTGATGGCCCAGTGTCTGCCCTCCTGTAGGTTCTGTGGAGCCGGGGCACCTGCAAGTTGGAAGACACCATAGGGTGCCTGGCTCACCCTGCTGGCAGGAGAGCTGGGCCAGGGGACTTTTCAGGCCCCTCTGTTTATCCCCCTAGGTTCTGAGTGCCCCTCCCAGGGCCTCTTGCGTGTCCCAGTGGAGACAAGATGCAGCCGTTCCCATCATCGTCACCTGCGGTGTGACACCACACCTGCCCCTCCTGCCTCACCCCTGCTGGGTATTCCTGCAAGGCGGAGGCCTGTTTGCTCCCGTTGGTAACCAAACAGTGACCTCATCCTGGCTCGGCTCTCTCCTGGCCTCTGGGCTGGTTCTGCTTCGTATCTTTCTTAAAGCAGCACAGCCCCACAGGTGGTGAACTTGCCACCTGCACAAGCCGTGCCTGCCTGTGCCCACCTGCGTGTGTCACCGTGCTACTGGGCTCCTTAGAGATCCAGCGTGGGGAGGAACCTGCTCACGGTCACACAGCAGGGCTGTGGCTGGTCAGGCCTTGGGCGCAGGTCCTCGCACATGGATGCTACTCTGCACCACTGACCCTGGGTGGCCTCTGCTGCTCAGGGACAGGGGCCTGAACCTGGGGACTGTCAGACCCAGTGGGTGAGTAGGAGGGTTGTGGCCTCCTGCTGATGGGGGGACTCAGTGGACAGCTTGGCTCTGCCACTAAACAATGTGGGGCTTCGTGCGGTGAGAGGAGCTTGCGGCTGTGAGAAGTGCGTGGCCAGGCGTCTCGTCCATCTGTGCCATGACCACAGCCTGTGGGAGGAACAGCGCGCTGGGGCTCCCCTATCCGCCGTCCCTATGCTATCAGGCTGGGCCACCAAGCCTGGGTGCGGGGTTGAGCCTCTGGTGGGTGCAGTGCACAGGCTAGGTCTGTGGCAGGCCTGCCTCAGCACGTCTCCTCTCCTCTCCCAGGGCCAGAGCTGCAAGAGGACAGGATGGCGGCCTCCCTGCTCCCATGTCTGCCAACTTCTGGGAGGGGTTGGGCAAGGGTACAGTTCCTGGTGCAGCCCAGGCAGCCCCTCCCATGGTGGCCCTGCCCAGATCTGGGGCTGTGCCCTGACTCTGACCACAGCTTCCCAGCCAGCCTGGGCCTTCCCTGCTGCCCACGCAGCTCACCTTTCTTGCTTTCTTTCTATTTGGAGGGAGATGATTTTGGGAATTATACACAGGGCCTTTGCGCTCAGCGTACAGTGTTCCCTGGTGGTCTCCCATCCAAGGACAAACCAGCCCCACCCTGCTTAACTTCCAAGATCAGGCAAGATCAGGTGTGTTCAGGTGGTGTGGCTGTGGACCCCCCACCCCAACTTTCTTTTTTGTGTTAGGGTCTCACTACACAGATCAGACTCTTAGTGATCCTCCTGTTTTCAGCCTCCTAAGTGCTGGGATTACAGGCATACACCACCACAGCCAATTTCAGTTGCCATCTCAGCTTGCCCCGGGGGTGGGGCCAGCATGGTATGTGGAGCTAGAGATAGATCCCTGTGTCTGCCAAAGCAGGTACTTTAATCCGCCGAGCTACCTGGCCGGCCCATCCCCCAGATTTTCTTGAGACAGGCTCTCACTGAGTTGCCCAGACTGTGCTCAAACACAGGACCCTCCCGCCTCAGTCACCCAGATGCTGGGTCACAGGGAAAAGCTTCCCCTCCAGTGCATCCAGTCCAGGCTTCCTGGTTTCTCCGAAGCTCACCCCTGAGAAGGAAGGTGTCCCTGACAAGCAGGCAAGGCACAGGTCCAGGGAGTCACCCAGGCCTCCTGCAGGAAATCAGTACCCTGCCGGGATGTGAACCCGGGGCTTGTATTGGTGGCGGTGGTGGAAGGACCTTGGAGCAGATTGTAAGCCCCTTACCCCTCTCCTGGTGTGGGTGTTGTAGAATTGTCTTTGTGTCTCTTTGTGCAGCGCATGAAGGGCATTGTCTGTCCTGGATGAGGCCGCTAGCAGGTCCAGAGAGGCTTAGCCACAGGCATAAGGTCACACAGCTATGAAGTAGGGCGGGCACTTCTGTGCCCTCCCCGACCGCCTGCTCAGCCTGCAGGGATTGAGTCCCTCTCCCACCGAGGGACCCCCCTCAGCCCATGCCCAGTGGCCTAGGGCGTCAAAGTCCCTGACTAGAAGGGTCCTGGGCTCCTGGTTAGTCCTCCTGTGGGTCACCCTCAGATGGCCAAGAGCTGTGCAGGAAGCCGGGGTTTCCTGAGTGAGGCCCGAGGCTGGCAGCTTGATCTTGGTGTCACTGTGGGCAGGACCGGTGCTGAGCGCAGCTACTGCAGCTGCGTGGCCTCAGCACTCCTTGCTCTCAGAAGCCTCGGCACTGAAGCAGGGAAGGAAATGTTCGCTTCACAGTGCCGCATGGGCTTCGGGGAGTCCCGGGGTGGTGCTGCTCATGGGGGTCCATGTCCCTGCGAGGTGGCCAGTGATGCCCATCTATGCCAGGCCTGACTGGCTGGTGGTGCAGGGGCTGATGGGAACGGAGGGAGTGGTCTGGTGGCCCAGCGCCGTGTGCCATGTGTGGCCTCATGGCTGCCTGCCTGCTAAAGCCAATGCCGTGCCTTTTTAAAAGTAAAACTGAGGCTCCGAGTGGTGCGGCAGGGGACCTAGGGTCACACCGCTGTGACCCAGCCCGTAGTCATCTCCAGTGACTGTTGTTACAAATGACCAGGGCCTCGGTGGCCCACATGACGTAGTGCATTATCTTTAATTTTGGGGGACTGTAGGCCAAAAGACAGCGGCAGGGCTGTGTTACCTTCTGGAACGAAGCCCCTTCGGTGTGTGTCCTCCTCCTGCAGCTTCGGGAGGCTGCCTGCAGGCCCGGGCCATTCAGGGTTTGTACTGTGGCTGTCCTTCACGGGCACGGCACATCGGACCTCAGTGGAAAAGCTCAGTTCTTAGTCTCCCCTCTGCGTCCCTGCCCTTAAGCTCATGGACAGAGTCCCTTTTGTTCCAGGAGGGGACACAATAGACTCAGGGGTCAGGCTGGGCTTCCTGGGGGTGGTGTGATCCCCCTGACCACGGCTGAAGACTGTCCAGACCAAGGCCCTCATGCTGCTGGGGGAAGCTGAGGCCTGAGCTCGCGTGGAGGGTGCTGGGGGGCTGGAGCTCTTGGGCGGGCTGCTCCCTGAGGCCACGCTGTGTCTTCTGGAGAGCCCCCGGGCCCCCATGCTGCTAATAGCCTCTCCCCGGGCTGGTCAGCCTGTTCTCCGCCATCACTGGGAGATGTGCCCTGCCCCAGGAGCTCCCGAGGGTGGTTCTGACCTTTAAGAACTGCACTGCCCACTTTGTTTTTACATGAAGGAGGGCACCCAATTTGCTGTCCCCACATGACATTTGTGTCACTTCCCACCTGGTGGATCTTTACCACGCTGCCTAATTGCAGTGACGCCGTCCTGCGGGACACTGAGTCAGATCCCTGCTGTGATTTCTGCAATGCCAGGGCTGCCTTCTCTGGGCCTTCACCAAAGTCACAGAGCAGGAGGGCACAGAGAGGGGACCCGCTGTGGTCCCTGTCTGCTGGTGGCTCCCAGGACCCCTCCCCTGAGGGCCTGCCCCCTGCTGCAGTTTGGTGGCACCCAGCCGCTCCTCGGGGGGCAGGTGTCCACAGCTGAGGCCACTGCCGGGGCGCCTGTCTTCATAAGCAGCCTGGGACTCAGCCTTTGGGAGGGCGCATCAGGCACCAGGAGCTCTGGGCGGTCTCAGGGTGCCCAGATTCTGCTCTTAATCTTGTTTTATTGATAAATACAAAAAAAGTGGTAAATTTGGGGCACAACGAGGAAACTGTCACTGTACAGCATCCTCTGCCCCTCCAGCACCAGTGAAGTGTTTTAGCTGCTGGTGCAAGGGGGCTGCCAAATCGTAGCCCTGTCCCCTTGTCCCCTTCCTGGATCCCGGATGCGATGACCGTCACGCCCTGTGCACCAGCTTTTGCTGTCTTCCAGCAGATGTGCACGACGCCATGTGGGGGAGAGGCGCAGGTTCCGAGCTTTGTGTGAATGGGGTCCTGTGTCCTTCTGGGGCTTGCTCCCTGGCCTGCGTGTTTCCCAGATGCGTCCCTGTGCGTGTGGGTCACCTTGGCTTGTCATTTTGAACCTCAGCAGGCATTTCGTTGTTGGGTTGACCGCGATGTGTGTGCGCTCACGGGGAGGAGGTCCAGCGTGCTTCTAGAGCTTCGCGGCTGCAGCCGGGGCGACACACCAGCTCCCTGGCGCCTGGGCCGCAGGATCCCACCGGCGCGCGCTCTCCAGCTGCCCTCGAGGCTGCAGGGCTGAAGCGGCACCTCCTCTCCTGTCACATACTGTGCATCTTCCACAGTGCACGTGGTTGGCATCTTGTCACTTCCGCACTGGCCGCACAGCCCCCCTCCATGACTCACCTCTTCCAGTGGCCTTTGGCCTCCTCCTGAGTTTCCTTGTGGACATGTGAGGAATCTGTGTGTCCCATTTGTCCCCTCTGGGACTGGCCTGGCATATGGCTTCCCCCAGATGGTCACTTGTCTTCTAACTGCCCACATAGCTGTTGTCAGGCAGGGTTGGTTTTTCTGTTTTACTTTCCAGGCAGATTCTTTATAGTTCTCCATTTTGGTTGGACAGTTCCTTTATTTTTTTATTTTATTTTATTTTTCTTTTCATGAAAAAAATCCTTTCCTACCTGAAAGTCCAAGTTAAAAAAAAAAAAATTCCTGAAAAACAATAGCTTTATTGGGATACAGTTTGCATGTTACTATGGTTGAATGTGTGTGTGTCTGTCTGCATATGTGTCTACATGCCGATCTCTATGTCCATGTTTGTATGGGCACACATGTACACATGCAGACACACGGGAAAGCGTGCAGCTCAGTGGCTTTCGGCCTGGTCCCCGAGTTGTGCCACTACCACGCCATCTGACTCCACATCATCCACATCATTCCTGTCACCCCAGAAAGAAATCCGCACGATTGGCGGCGCCCTGTCCCCTTCTTCCCCACCCAGGAAACCACTCATCTCTCTGGCTCCAGTCCACGCACTGCCATCTGGGGGCTTTGTGGGAATGGAGTCACGCAGTACGTGGTTGTGGATGTCGGGATTTCTTCCTGTGGCCTCCAGTGGTCAAGGCTTGTTTACCAGGTTGCCCCTGGCACCAAGGCCCATTTGTTTCTGGCTTTCCCCCCCCCCCCNTGGGACTGGGGGCTGAGCCCTTGTCTGGCCGCCCAGCCACTGAGCCACATCCCCAGCCCCTTTCAGTTTTAAGAGACAAAGCCTCACTAAGTTGCCCAGGCTGGCTTTGAACTTGAATCGATCCTCCTGCCCCAGCCTCCCCCTCCCGAGTGTTGGGATTACTGGCGTGCGTCCCTGTGTCTGGCCTTTAAAGCTGAGCTTTGCACAGAGCTCTCCCACCTCCCCAGGCTGCTTTCTGTGTGGGTGTCAGGTTGGGGTCTGAGTCTGCTCCTCTGCCTGGACACCCATTGCTGGGCAGCACTCAGGAGACGCTGGCGCTCTCCCCACAGGCACAGGGAGCGTGCCCACAGCCAGGTGTGCCGGCCGCCCACTCGACGCATGGCTTTACTGTCCCCACTCGGCATCCCCCCACAGCTCCTGCCCTGCTGAGCTCCTGTGACCCGGGATCTTGCTGCCTGGCTCAGACGAATTGTTCCTGTTTTCGTTATGTCAAAGTGCTGTCCAGATGTTCCACCTCCGAGCATGGTCCAGATGTTCACAGGCATGGGAGGGGTTGCCAAGTGCCTTCTCCTGCGCTGCGCTGGGCCTGGGATCCTCATTACTGGCCCAGGGTGCACCTCTGGCCTCGCCCCTTACTGTGCCCTGTGTGCTACTCTGACAGATTGGTTCTTTCTGGAGCTGTCACTCCTGGCCACATGTCCCCTTGTGGGTCCCTCCTGGACCCTGGCCCTGGAAGACAGGACCCTAAGGTCCTTCCCACCGGGCCTGGCACATGGTAGCGACTTGGTTGGTGTCCAGCAATGAAAGCATTCTTCTGGCCTCCCTTTATGTTGTGAGGGGACCTCCCTGGACTCAGGGAATCCACCATGTCTGCTGCCCCTCCCTGCAGCCTTCCAGCCCACGCTCAGCCTCGCCTTTGTGCTCTGGCTTCAGCTGTGTCTGCTGCAGGCTCAGCTCCCCTGAGAGATCGCCCAGGAGGCTGGGCCCTTGGGAAGGCTTCTGGGAGGGGAGGAGCCCCCAGTGCCCACAATGTGGATATGAGGTCTTTGCGCAGAAAGCCCTTAAATTGTCCCTGATGCCACCCCTCCCTAGAGAGGCCAATACAACTGGTTTCAGGAAGAGGTCAGATTTTCAAAGTTCCCTGAGGCGCTGTGGGTGCCTGTGGGAACCAAGTGGCACGTGGCCTCCACGTGGGCAGTGTCCCTGCCGGCGTGGCCACCTCCTGCCTGTACACAGTCTCTCTCAGTGAGTCTTCATCCCCACAAGCAAAGCAGACTGTGTGACAGCCGTACTGCCATCCTTGCTGGTCACGGGTGATGCTGTCTCCTGTACCATTGTTTGCGTGTGGACATAGACGCTAAAGTCAGGGAAGGGATTTTCTCCCATGTGCCCTGCTTAGTGGCAGGCACGTGATTTTCATGTGGTTGAAGTGGTGGATGGAGGAGGACGTGTGTGGCCCTCGGCCTGGCTGCCAGGACCCAGACTGGAGAGTGCCCTAGATGAACCGGGCCAGAGCAGGCTTCTGCCGGGCTGCTCACTCCTGACCTCAGCTCTGGCAGGGAAGCCCTGTCACATGTGGAACTGAACTTGGGGATCAGTGGGCTCTTGGTCCCCAAAGCCGGATATAAACAGGCTGGTGTGTGGACATCCCTGGCCCGGGGCAGGGCAGCACTTGGCGCACAGGGGACCAGGGACAGCAGCAGCGCGGGGTGCCCCCTGGGAAGGCCTCGCTCAGGCTCCTCGGGTGTTTCTCCCTCCCAAATCCTCCTCAGGTTCCGCAGTGTGTGCCGATTCCCAGTGGGGCTTGCAGACTGAGTGAGAGACCCAGCAGGGCCCAGCCCAGCAGTTCTATGCGCTCCAGGCGCGCCAGGCGGGACTGCAGTTTACGTGACCCATGTCTCCGAGCAGGGCTGCTTTAGTGAGGCCCTTCCACCCAAGAGCTATGGCCCAGCGTTTGTGGCCTGCCAGGGGGAGGGGCTTAGAGGAAAAGTCGGCATCTCCTAGAGCCCCAGACCTTGCAGAAAGAGGCTGGAGCAGGACAAGCGCGACTCGGGGCCTTTTGAGGAGGAGGGCCGGAAGGGAGGTTCGTGTGGCCCAGACCCGCAATAGGCAGCAACTGGAGAATCTGTCCTGTGTCCCTCTTCTCGCTGTGGCCACAGCCTCGCTTCCCTTCCAATGGAGGGTGCATCACCCTCTCTAACTTCTGGGCCACTTCTGCAGGTCCTGCGCCCTTTCCAGGGGGCTGTGCCCGGGCCCCTGCCACCTGCAGGGAGCTGCTGAGCAGGTGGCTGACCCGGTTCCTGGCTTCTTCCCTTCTCACTGCCCTGCTCTCTGGCTGGCCTGGGCTCCCTTGGCCGCCTCCAAAGTCCCTGGGCCTCATTCCTGTCTCAAGTCTCACAGGGACATCCAAGCCCAGAGGGCAAGGAAGGGCAGCTCCCAGGGGCCGGTGCCTAGTCCCTAGTTCCTGCTGTCTGGCTGTTTCAAAGGCTGGAGAGGAAGCTGAGGGTGACATCACCTGTCCAGACAGGAAACTGGGCCAGGAAAGGCGACGTGATACAGCCCCCATCTTGCTGCTTCTGGAAGGCAGGTTGGCATGGTGGTCACCCGCAGAGCCAGGTGGGGTGAGGCTCCTGAAGTGAGGCGAACACAAGCTGGATGCTACCCCCCCTTGAATTGCCCCAGTGGGTCCCAGTCCTGGGACTGGAATGGATACCTCTGAGGGGACACCATGGTCCTGAGCTCAGCCCAGGATCCCTCCTGGGGTGGTGACCCAAGCTGCCAGGCTGGCCAGTGACGCTTCCCTCCCTGGTTGCTGCAGCCCTCATTACTGCCAGCCCTGGGATTAATTTAATTACACGCTCATCAGCTGGCAGCTGGGAGCCGCCTGCTGAGGTCATAAGTTTTGAGGCTGCTGGGAAGGCTGGTCCTCAGGGAGCTAGGCTCTTTTTGGGTTCACAGTCCCCTGGGAGGGTCCCCTCGCTTTCGTTATTCCTCAGTGCGCTGAGTAAGGGCAACACCGTGCCTGGCGTGCTTGGCCTGCCGCCTGGCTCCCAGTGTTGTGAAGAACCTGGTTGGGTGGGGACTGGGTCTGCCCAGAAGCCGGAAAACTTCAGTGACTGCAGCGTGGGGCGGCAGGCAGGGGGATGGCGGTGGGGTTCAGTCCACTGTTGCAGCTCAGAAAAGGAAGAAACAGGGTACTTGAAGATGACAAGAAAGCATGGGAATAAATATAAAGGCCACTTGTTCCTCATTGGAGTAGAGTCGGATTTCCACGCACATTCTTCCTAAATTTATTTCACTGCATGGATATTTTTAAATGTAGCAGCCGTTAGGCGTATCGCTTTGGGTCCAGTCCTTCCCACTGGCATTTTGAGCGCTTCTCGGTATTGTTTAGGACAGAAACTCTTCTTAAATATCATTTTAATAATGACAGGGTGGAACTTGCAGCAAGGGAGAGACAAGTCGTTATTTCTAGTTTTGGCCATCATAGCTGTACTCGAAGTCTTCATAATTGGAATTAATCTTTTTGGGTAGATTCCATTAGAATTGCTGCGTGGTTGGAAATATCTTTAAGGCTGTTGTTATTATTATTATTATTATTATTATTATTGAAATAAAGTGCTGTGCAAGCCCTAGTGGCCTGCCGTATATCTTGTCCTTGCAGCGGCTGGTTGGGGTCAGAGCGACCCTGAGCAGATGGTTCCTCGGAGGCAGCGCCTGAATCTGGGCCTGGGTTGTGGTTTCTGGTCAGTGCTCACGTGGGGTTGGCCGTGGGCGCTGCAAGGCTTATAAATAGCACACCTGTCCCTTTTCTTGGGGGCAGCAGGACCACACCACCCCAGCCCCTGCCCCACGGGAGATCCTGTGTGGTCAGGGACATTGGCATCCCCTCGTCCAACCAGAAGTCTTTAGAGCATGCCCAGCCTGCTGCTGCCCAGGGCCTCTGGGGACTGGATGTGGGACCTTTGGCCCTGGGGACCCCAGGCTACACCTTCTGTCCCTCCCCAGGCTCGGAGGGGCCCAGTGTGCCCTGAACTCGGCCTTTCCCCATTAATGGCATGAGTCCTGGTAGGGTTCCTGCCTGACCTGTGGCATGCCAGGTGCAGCTGTCACCCAGAGTGGCTGGGCCAGCCGTGCTGCCTAGAAGTTGCCCTGCTTCTTTGAGCCCCAAATTCCTGAGAGGTGGCTGGGAGGAACCCGAGTTCCTGAGAGGTGGCTGGGAGGAACCCGAGGGAGGTCTGACTCTCAGTGCCCCACCCTGCGCCCTGCCTCCTGCCAGGGCTGAATGGACACCCTGCTGTGCCCTGTGGCCTGGGCTGAGTGGAGGGGTCTCCTGAGGGTCCCCATTGTGTGCTTAGGGGAGAGGTGATCCACAGCAGTGGGCCAAAGGCACAGGAACAGGGCGCCCAGGTGGGCAGGGCCTGTGAGGCCGGGGCGTGGGAAAGTGTCCACTTGTTCCTGGTGATTTCTGCCCTTGCCAACTCCACATCTGCCCTGGGCTTGAGCCTGAGGTTTGGAGAGGTGGCAAGGGGTGCATGTCACAGCCAAGGACACCAGTGGGCTCCTGCTGGGGCAGGCAGGAGCCTCACTGTGCCTGCAGTTGATCGGTGCAGTGACCCTGGCTTCTCCCCAGAGTGCTCAAGTCCCCTGCCTGCCCAGGAATGGTAGAAGCCCAAGGGGTCTGTTCTCCAGCCCCCAGCCCCTGAGGTAACAGCTGGTGCCTCCAAGGCCAGGGGCGGTGACTCTGCTTCCTGTAAGGCAGAGTTAGAGGCTGGGGGACCCACAGTGGGAGCGGATGGTTCCTGACTGGCAGCTGAGCCCTATAACTTCTGGCAAGAGGCATGTTGCTCATCTCCCACCAGGTGACTACGTGGCCATCTGATGCAGTGCCTGTGCCTCTCCGCAGTGCTTGGGGCAGGACGCTTGCCTTCCCTGGTCGGCCTTTCCCTTCCCTGCCTAAGTTCCACCCTCTATCCCCCACAGGTCCCTGCATGCCTCCTGGGCTGGAGGCTGGAGGTTGTTGTCCTGTCCAGTGGGGAGGGGACCAGGGCTATAGAGTGGTCCAGTGTCGGTGTAGAGCGTTGTCAGATTTCCCCTGCTTTTCCGATATAACCGAAGGTGGGGCCCATGTGGCGCTCATATCCATTCCTCTCCCGAGGTGTCTGTCTGTCTGGCCTCCCTGCCCTTGACCTACAGTGGGGCACATGCCGTGGGAAGGACCCATGGGTGTCTCGTCAAGCGTCAGCTGACACCTGGCTCCTGGTTGCCTGCAGCATGGAGCTGTAATTGGCTCCGTGAGAGCAGGGCAAGTAGCAGGAGCACTCCAGGTGCTGCTGACAGCTCGTGCCTCAGCAGGGAGGGGCTGGGGGACTCTGGGTCCCAGGGTGGGCTGCAAACTGTGGCCTGCAGGAGGAATGGCCCCAGGATGGGGGTGAGGCCCGGGGCGGGGTACCAGTGCTGGCCGGTTCTGCTTGCTGCTGCCTGATATCCCCTGCTTCCTTGTCCTTGCAGACCCCTCGTGCACCTACGCCAGGCAGCTGGAGACCAGGGTGAAGCTGCTGGAAGGTGACAAG
>NDGN011450727.1:0-11175 GCA_002564285.1 Tympanoctomys barrerae
TCACAGCGTGCATGAGACTCTAGGGTCCATCCCTGACACTGGAAAAACAAAACCAAACAAATACATTGTAAAGTGTATCACGCCCGAAGTAATCATGCTGCCTAGTGCAGGGCACACGGGAAGGGGAACAGAGGCCCTTGGGAGCAGGGTCCTGAGGATAGCAGCCTGCGGAGCCCTCAGTCGGTGGAGCGGGCTGCTCCTCTACCTCTCCCCACTGTCCCACCTTCACGTGGAGCCGCCTCTCCTCAAAAGGAAACTAACACTGCATTTCTGTTTTGTAAACAACGTGTGACCTCCTTCCATTCTAATTTCTACAGAAGGGGCTGTTTTGTGGTCAGTATTACCTCTAGTAACTAAACGCCAAATAATAGATCTTCAAGCTATAACAATGTTTAAAATGCCAGAGCATTTTAAAGTTTGAAAGACCTAGAGGAAAAAATCATGGTGGCACCAGAAATGATAGTGCAGCATTGGGTGCTAAAGGGGGAGCTTCTGAAGTCACCCTGCGGGGGTTCACTTCCTGATGCTCTACTCCTGTGCCAGGTGTTACCTGCCTGACCCTCCCTGTGTTTCAGCTCCTCCTGTCAAGTGGGAAGGTAAGACCACCAACCACACAGTGGCTGTAAGGGGGTAGTAGGGATGATGGGAGAAGTCCACATAGAAAATGTAACAGTGGAGTTAAAATAAGGATTAGTTGTTGCCTTCATTTGCACTATAATTATGATTATTATTAAATGTGGTGTGATATTATATAGAACAGATATTTGAATGGGCTAGAAGACTACAATTCTTTCACGTTACTGAATGCTAGATATAGTCATTCTTTTTACCAGAAGTGTCCCACAGTCTCTCAGTAGAACACAAGACATCTTTTATCCCCACTGTTTTACTTAAATATTGGAGATTTATGTAGTGCCTTTCTCAATAAATCTCTAAAAACAAATTGAATGATGTTTATTAGTTGGATACAAAGTGTTCTGATTACTTCAGTTCATCTAGACATATAAATTATTTATCATTCTACACTAAATTAAACTTTGGGATGCAAGCATCAGTAAGGAAATATTTCCCAAGCAGCATAACCACATGTACGTTATTATAACAAAATTTCGAAGGCAGCTCTGCAAGGAAACACATCACTCAGCTTTGGGAGGGAAAATGAGTTTCATAAATGCTGTATTTTTTCTAAGTACAGTCAACATTCAGAGGACAGTTAACATGGCAGCCTTCCTAGCTCTGTATTTGATGGGCCTCTTCCGGCTACTACACAAACATTCTATCTCCTATCTACATTTTTTTCTTTGCTTAACAAATAATAAGCCTCACACTCTTAGCTGGGTATATGCATCAGTTTATGTATCATGTTGACATACAGGAAGATTTTTTTTTTTTAATGACAGAAGGGGTTTTTTTGGCTCTGAATGCCTTCAGGGCAGGTTTGGCTGGCTGGAGTTGTGGGGATGGAACCACAGCAACCTGAGCCACTTAAAGAACTGAGCTAAGGGACAGGCCCCCAGGAAGATTTTTCTAATGCTACAGAAATAATAAAAGTACAAAAATACCAGATAGATATTAGTCATGGGCTGGGGAGATAGCTCGGTGATCTAAGTACCTGCCTGGCAAGTGCAAGGACCTGAGTTCCATCCTCAACCCCACATGCCTTGTCAGCCCCAGAACCAGGCATGGTGGTACACAACTGTAATCCCAGCGTGGGGAGGCTCAGACAGGAGAAGCACTACGAGTCTGAACTGCATGGTGAGACCCTATATCAAATAAATAAATTAATTAGTTTTTTAAAACAGAAATATATTAATCAGAAACATGATCAGTTCTCCAAGGGTACCAGTAGAGACTGAGCGTCCTTAATTCTTTTTGTCTTTCTATGTATTTTGGGATTTTACCTATTTTAAAAAAAATTACACAGTTTGCCTCATCATTACAGATGGCTGCTACACCTTTAGGAAGCATATCTGTGTTCCAGACCAAAAAAAAAAAAAAAGAATGGTATAGTATGGTATATATGCTACACCATTAAAAAAAAATGTACATATGCTGGTGATTTGTGTTTTGATTTAAGAAGAAAGGCTCTTTGGAGGAGATTTTCCTTTCTATTTTGTTCACTGGGGATGGATCATTTTCCCAACCCTAAACCAATGACCAGGCTAGAGAAGTAGCAGTTGAGTAGACAGTGAACATTAGATGTCATATCTGTCTTTGACAAATGAAAGAGCCCAGGTCTTTTAATCAGGAGAAACCTGCGGAGCTTTCAGCTGACTGCGAAGAAAATGTTCCTAACCTGTGGTTCTGCTGTCTTCCACTCTACCATACTGTACCATTCTACTAGGTGATCAAGTGTTCACTGAAATCCTCTCTTGTACCATGTTATTATTCCTTAAAGTCAATCTTAATTGCATTTAAGGGATGATTAGAAACAGACAGTATATTGATTTTTCTGGGGAAAAAACATTTAACAAAAGTTATTTTCTATTTCTTTGGCTTTTGCAAAATCTGGTGCCTATTCAAATCTGCCAGAAAACTTCTTGAAGCATATTGTTTTCTTCTGGGCAGCTACTGTATATTCTGCAGTCTGCGATTTGTGTGGTGAAGTGAGATGCTCTTTTTAGCTATAGCAGGACTATGCTGAATAGGCCAGCTGAGGGCTATTTTGTAAGAAAATTTAGCCGTCGCTTTGTGGTAATGGATACTGGTGTAGGGCATATCCATTCCAGTTTCTGCCTTGTTAAGCACTTAAGAGCAGCTCTAGAACATGGGCACCTGTGCCCGACCCTCTGGGAATGACAAGTTTATGCATCGCTACATATAGCTGGTGCTAAGCCAGGCCACGCTGGTCTGAATTGCCTATTTGGCCATTGGCATTCTGTAAAGAAAGCTACCTGGACACTTTTTTGTAATAACTTTTGACTTTTTTACTTCAAAAAACAGAATAATTACTGGCTCATTAGTAAGACAAAGAGCCAAAATAATCTGTTGGTAGAACATCCTGTAATTTTTAAAGGCATTCTGAATAGTGTGGAGAAATTGAGCAAACATCGTGTTACTCCACCAATGTCAAATCTAGAGGAAGCTGAATTAGAGGCAAATTAGCCAACCTTGTATTTTACATTAGAAATGTTTCTAATGTGACTGCTGTTGCGTTAATGTAGTGCCCTGCCTAAATCCCGCATCTTGAGCTTTCTTCTGAGGCCATCAAACCATACGCAGGCAGTGAAGCTGTTCATGATATATATTTCATGGAAAAGGCTTTTAATAATATGCCATAATTATTAGTTCATTTTCTTGTAATTATAGAAATGTGTGCACCTTTGTAAAGTGATATTTACTCTAAATTTTTGTAGTATAGGAGAATAAATGCTGTATTAAAATATACTACTAGGTAAATCTAGAAAAGTTAGTTAAAAACTTAAAAGAAATCAAAATTTGTTTGCATATTCTTTCACTAGGATAACTGATTTCTCTGATTCTAATTCCTACCTTTGGTCTTTTCTCTGATCCTTAAAGAGTACGTTTGTTTGTTTGTTTGTTTGTTTCCATAATTTTATTGAGCGATAAATAGCAATGAGTCTGTTTCAAATCAAATTGATAGGACAGTTTCAATAATTAACACATTGCATACTCTCTTCTTAAAGGGTCCTTTTGATGGGCTGGCCAAATAGCTCAGTGGATTAGAGCACATGCAAGCAGGTGCAGGGGCCAGGGGTTTGATTCCCTGGCCTGCCATGCCGGCCTCGCCCTTGGGGCACTTGGAAAGCTGTAAATAGGCAGATCATTAAGAGTAGTGAGACCCTGAACACTCTCTAGACCCTTCCCTAAAAAATACAAAAATAAAGAGTAATTCTGAGATACTGATTATGAATAGGAAATGTCCTCCCAGATCATATTTATTAATTACTAAGCTAGAAGCAACTAGGAAATGTTTCAAGAATCCATTTTTAGATGATTTAATAAATGATCAAGGTTAGTTATTGCAGCTAAATAAAAGGCATTGACAATAGTCAGAAAAACCCAAGAACAAAGCTGGTTTTGCCATCAGTATTTCCAGAAACACTTCCTACCTGTCACAGTTCTCATAATGTACTTTCACTAGATTCAATATAATCCAATAATTAAAACTTCTAAGTGTTTAGCCAGATCTCAGTTCCTCTAGAATGGATGGCGAGTTGTATATACATCTTGCATCAGGGAGTTCATGCCCACATTGTGTTCACCTGGTCACATAAAGGTCACTCTGACTGCTTCTTGTCTTCCTCGTCCTATGACGTGTGTTTAAATTTTCTTTTCTTTTCATTGTTACACTTTTATTAGTACACAGTTGAGGTACATAATGAATACATTCATTGTGGGGAGTTGGAACATGTACACAACCTCCTCCTCCCTCCTTTGTCCCTTTCCCATTTGTAAAAGTTCTATCCTTCAACTTTTTAGCTGATCCATAAGAACACAAAAATTATACATGTGTAGGTGGTACTATGCAATGTTTTGATACATGAATACATAATGTTCAAATAAAACCTAATCTGGGAACAATAAATGATATCAGTGCTGTCAGATATATATCAAAGACCACTTGTGAAAGATTTGATGTTCCTGTGACATTAACTCTCTGTTACCACAGGAAACAAATATTTGATTGAATACAAAATGATAGGAGCTGACAGAAAAAAATACATTACCTTTGGTTAATGGAATACTGATGTCTACAAAAATGGGAGGCTTTCGTATTATTTTGTAAATTTATTTATTTATTTATTTGATACAGGTTCTTACTGTGCAGTTCTGACTCATGGTGCTCCTCCTGTCCCAGCCTGCTCAGCGCTGGGGTTACAGGCGTGTGCCACCATTCCTGGCTTCGATGGCCAGCACAGCACACCCGGGGTTCTGGGGTTGGCACGGCATGCAGTACCGGGGATCGAATCCAAATGCTTGTGCTTGCTAAGCAGGCACTTAGACTGCTGAGCTGTCTCCCCAGACCTTTTCTTTTACTTTTTAGACGTGAACGTGCCTGGGTATCCATTCAAAGATGTTACTCCAATAAGAAAAAGTGAAGCATAGTGTGTGTGCTTTTTCCACAGTCTTTATTTTTATCAATTACTTTTACCAGCTTCATGTATCAATTTCCATTTCATTCTTTTTAAAGGTATCATGGAAAAATACTGTCTTTGACACATTCTTTTAGATTGCATTATTCACTATAAAAAGTAAGACCATTACATTCACTTGGTAGGATAAGATTCCTAGTCACTCAAATTTGATTTTGTTTTGAGTGAATTTAAATCCTCACCTAGAACCCAAAGAGGTCCTGAGTGCCTGTTCTGTTTTAGAAGATATTTTGACAGTTTCATCACATGCAGTCTTAACATTGGGAAAGCAAATAATGCTACTTACTTAACTTGGCTTAAGAATCAGTAACATATGCTGTCTTTGTTTCTGCTATTTGTTTTTGCTTTTGTTTATACTCTTCAAAATAAAATAAAATTTTAAGGACTGGCCAAAGAGCTCAGCAGATTAAAGCAACTGCTTTGGCAGAGCGCAGTGGGCGGAGTTCAATCCCCCAGCCTGCCATGCTGGCCCTGCCCCGGGGTGCACTGAGAGGGCAATTGAGATGGGGCATGGTGGCACGTGCCTGTAATTCCAGCACTTTGGAGGCTGTAAACAGGAGGATCACTACAAGTCCAATCTATGCAGTGAGGCCCTGTAGACCCTCTCCTAAAATACAAAATTAATTAATTAATTAATTAAAATTTTTTAAAGAACAAGTTAAAAAATAAATAAATAAAATAAAACAAACCCCCCCACAACAGATTTTGTTAAACATCAGAGTTAATTTTACAACTTAAAGAAGCTGTAGCTCTTGATATGCATAGATGGAATTGAATCTTTATGCTTTGGTTATTTTTAATCAACATTCCAGTTTAAAAAGATCAGTTCAAGCAAGGTGTAAATGGGAAAAAATAAAGCTCATGACCTTGGCTCTGTTAGAATAAGTTGTCTATATATTATAATCTTAAAAAAAAAAGGATTTCCATTTTAAAGCTTGGCAGTCTGCTAAGGACAGCATCTACAGTTTGAATAAGTTTGCATACTCTGATAGACTGTCTCTGTGGAAGTTGTAAATGATTTTCTTTCTGGGAAACTAGAAAGTGGTCTCATAGTTAAGAAATAGGATTAGCGGGACGTGGTGGTTCATGCCAGTAATCGTATCACTTGGGACGCTGAGGCAAGAGGGTCGCTGTGAGTCCCATGCCATTGTGAGTTCAACCTGAACTACACAGTGAGACTCCCCTCCCCAAAAGAAGGAAAGAAAGAGGACTAGTGAAAGTACGTGTGATGCCGTTACTTTGTATACATCATATGACTTGTGCCTCAAAAATGATCTTGCCAGGTAAGGATTTATTAAGTCTAAATTGCCTCACTTTCTTAAGGCTTCAGAGCTAGAAACTAGTGGAAACTCCATTTTAAATTTAAGATATCTGAAAGCCACACGCCCTTCAGTATATCACATTGTCAGTAAAATAAAATGGTTTTAAGTGAATGAATTACCCTTTTTGTTGTAATGAGTTATTTCCATTACGGAATCGTAAGCCTGGGGTTCTTTCCAAAGCTAGTTCATGTTGTTTATTAAAAGCAAATACTCTAGTTTTTTTTTCTCTGCTGTGAATATGGGTAGGAATGCTTACAAACAACGTATCTAAAATTAAGTAAGGCTTAATTATAGAAAGATTGAGGCCTTTTACTTTTCTTGTTTGCTGTAAAATTGCCAGGCTCTAACCTGCTAGGAATAAAACTGCCTTCCAACTGCTGGGAACTCTTGCTGAAATGACTTCCTGTGTTCACTCTGTCAACTTCTATTTTTAAATGTTAATGTTTAAAGACAGACTTAGCACAGTGCCAGGAGCATAATATATTTAAATAAATGTTGAATTTGTATTTTAAAGGATACCAGAGTTTAGAGTAAAGGAAGCAGTCCAGTGCCCCAAAACCTCTTGCAGTTCTGGTTTTTGCCATTGTTTCCTATATAAACTCTTCCTTGAGAGGTCCTATGATCTCTAGGTCTAAGATTTGTTTTTAACATAGGCATTTTTAAAATTACAAAAATTAAAATTAATTCAGTTTGGAGACCTTCTAAGCATCTAAACTGACTCAAAACCCACAATTTGAGTTGTCCCAAACTGAGGTAGAGTGTTAGAAAGAGGATTGTGGTAGAGCATAGAACACACAAAGCTGTGGATTCAATCCCCAACAGGCCTAAAAAAAAAAAAGAGAGAGAAAAGTGGTAAATGTGCATTGTAAGATACAACTCAGCCATCAAAAGGAAGGAAATCCTGTCATCTGACACAACATGGGTGAAGCCAGAGAACACTTTTAAAATGAAATTTAAAAAATATATTTTTTGAAAAGCAGTATGGTATAGGGAGAATAGCCTTGTATTAGAAATTCTGAAACACAACTCCTAGTGATTTTTTCTTATTCATACACCCAGTGTTTGAGTCTATGAATGCATAGGTGAGAATTTTAACATTTCTAGGCCCAATAGCCTTACAAGATTATCATGATGAACATTTGCGGTGACATGAGGCAGAATGCTTGGTATGCAATCCATTGATGGTAAGATGTGAATAATTGCCTGGATTATGGCCGCTGTGTTTATTCCCATCCTCTATGGGTAGTGATACTCATTATAAATAAGAGCAGTTGTTGATGCAAGGGCTCAGTCCCATTAGTGATTTCAGGTCATTTTTCTGGGTTTTGCTTCTATTTCTCTTACATGGGGCCTGTCACTACATCTTACTAAATGTGTCCTGTCCCTAATTGAGGTCTTCAGAGATGTTACCACTGCCAAAAGAAGTGTATCACATCAAAAAGAGGAAGCTCGTTGAAAACTTTCTGAGTGGTCATGGTATGTGGACAAGCTGGATGCCAAGGGGAGTGGGGGAAGTAAAAAAAAATTATAAAGCTAGCTGGTCATTGTGTTTATTTTTTACACCTTTGAAAATTGCTAGTGGCTGATGCACATCTGCAGTATATGAGGATTACATTCATCATGCAGGGTTGACACACATACACTATACATAACACATCTTAATGCTTTTCAACTTCTCTCCCTTTCTTACTCCTCTCACTCTGTCTCTTGGTACCTGCTCATTTGCAAGGTCAGTCTCCTGCTCCCTGTTATGCATCTTTGATTTCATTCTTTTAATGGTTTCTGTGTTGAAAAACTCCCCCTTGGCCACCTTTAAGCTGCAGTCACTGACACAGTGTTGGGAAGCAGCACACGCTGCTGCCTGTGGAGTGCTAGGATCTCGGTCCAGCACCCACGAGGGAGCGGGACCAAGGAGTGCGCTCCAGGTAAGTGTAAAGGTCCTTGTTTCACAGCGGGAACTCCTGAGAACAAAGGCGCAGATAGCTGCTGACACTTCCTCCTGGAGAGATGGCCTTTTTGCTCTGACTCTCCCTTTTCTGTTTTTCTCTGGTTTTCATGGAGCACTCAAATCCAGCCTTTGGGGAACCTGATTCAGAACACTCCTCAGCACCGCATGGCTTGGCCGAGCCTGCAGCACGTGGCGGTTAGGTTGTCTCTGGCAGCCATGCCTGCTCCAGTCTGCTCCCTCCAGATTCAGGGCAGCACTCCAGCCACAAAGCTCCTACAGCCTGAGGCCGGAGGCCCCTGGGGCGAAGGAGCAGAATGAAGAACAAAAACCTAAAAGCTTTTTCTGTACCTAAAATCTTAGATTAATTTTGATAAATAGGTAAGCTGAGTCCACAGGTAATAATTATCTGGTCACTATATGTATGCAGTTATTTATTTATGTACTTACTACACTGTTTCAGAACGAAAGAATCACAAAAAAGTTAAGATTAACAAGTGAAAGGACAAATACAACCACAAGAGCTATCTCACAGAGTTTCTAACAAAATAATTTAAAAATAACACATTTCATAGGAAGATAGCAAAAGGGCCTGTAATTCACCTAATCCTACTTTTTTTCTTTTCTTTTGTAACTTTCAGAATTCTTTTTGCTTGTTCATTTGTTCACCTTATATATTTGTTTCTGTGTTACTGTCTATAGAGTTCAGCCATGCGCACTCATTTGGTAGAGTTCATCTGCCAATGAGAAATGTAATTCACTTAAAAATGCAATCAATGAGAAAACTGGCACCAAACACTCATTCAGTTCAGTGACTTGTTTAATTTTTTAACATTCTGGGTAGAATCTGCTAGGAATGGGGACAGTTTTAATAGAGACTGTGAGCTGGAAAATTTTTGTTAGACGATTCTAAGAGGATACTGAAGTTTGTGATTGGTTGGGGAGTAAAGTGAATTAGCACTGAGGACATAAGGGATTGCAGGGGAAGTTGTAATTCTTAGGAATAAAGCTTTCTGTAAGTTTTAGGCATGAAAACAGAAACTTAGTTTTATTTTTCTACAACCAAAACTCTCTTTTACTCATCCATTCAGTATTTGTTAAGCTGAGAGTATTCTAGGCAAAGTGCTAGCAAGAAGCCTGATTCAAACACATTGTGAGTGAAGTAGATTCCTACAGTCTGGCCAGAAAACCAAAGTCATATTTTATATCTTCATAAACTGGAGAAGGCCAGTACTCACTTTCATCCTTCACACAAGGGTAAGTTACAAAACACAGTCACGTTCCAGGCTTCTGCAGTTGGTAACTATCATGGTGTTCATAAACAGGCAGTCTGGTAGTTGTGTTCTAACTATTCTATGAATATTGATCGTTAATACTGAAAGAGTTAGATTTTCTGCATCAGAATAAAGTGGAGAGAGAACATTGTTTTACTAATTCTTTTAATGAGCTGTGGCTCTTAAATTACTAGTTTCTTACTGTAGTCATTTAAGTTTACTAACTGCCGTGCTTCAGTTTCATGACCTATGAAATTCTGAGGGTCACAGTAATTGTCTCTTTAATTCGTAGTAAGTGAGCTTTGCAAAGTGCTTAGCACTGTATCTAGCACATGGTTAAATGCTGCAGCTCTGCCCTCTGCTGCTTGAAGATGCACGTGCACACACTAGACACCCGCATAGACACACACACACACACACACACACACACACACTTTTTTTTTCTGAGGAAGGGTCTCACTATTTAGTTCAGGCTGACCTGAAAGTCACTATGTCTCCAAGGCTGCCTTCAAACTCATGACAATCCTTCTGCCTCAGCCTCCAGAGGGCCAAGATCACAGGTATGAGCCACCGTGCCTGTTTTTTTTTTCTTCTGAGCCATTTGCAAATAACTCACAGACTTCATAACACTTCAATTCTAAACATTTCGTCTTATATTGCATAAGACTGAAGAATTCTCATTATCAATATACCATTATGAGAACAAATAATATATTTGTTCCAAGTTATATATATATATATATATATATATATATATATATATATTCTCTACTTGCCTCACAAAAGTAGTCCTTGTTATTTTTAAAATTTAGTTTAATAAATCAAAGTTATGTTTATGTACTCTCCTTTAATCTAGCTGAGAGTTCTTCCATTTTTCCAATTGCATTAGTTCCCAGAAGTTCCAAGCCCAGGTGTTTTATAGAATAACCAAGTTAGAGAACTTTCTATTTGCTTCCTCCAGGTTAAGTTCATGGTATATATTTTGGGGAAGAAATACCAAGTAGATGATATTGAGGACTTTCTAGCAAATGTATTGATCAGCTTTCTCATTGCTGGGATGGATGAATGCCTGACACTCATAGCCAGTGGGAGGAGAGGCTTATTTGGCTCATCACTTCAGAGATTTCATTCATGGTCAGCTGGCTCCAATGCAGGAACATCATGCTGGAGGATGCGTTGGAGCAAGGCTGCTCATTTCTTGAGGGACAGAGAGCAGAGCACAGTAGGGGAGTACCAGAAAGTCCTCCAAGTCCATGCCCTGGGAGTGCTCCCACTCTCTACCCAACCCTGCTTCCTAAAAGCACATTCAGCTATCAGCATCTGCTGTTAGTCCACTGATGCATGTGGCAGCCCCATGGTTGATTACCTCCCCAGGAGTCCCTAATCCAGTCTAGTGGCTGGATTAGTCCCTAATCTAGTCCAGTGGCTCCATCACTTTCTAAATCTGCAATGGAGGGGCCGGGGAGATGGCTCAGTAGGATAAGCGCTTGACCTTGGAAATGCAAGGATCTGAGTTC
>NDGN011450729.1:0-13670 GCA_002564285.1 Tympanoctomys barrerae
TCCATATGTTATTTATTGTGAATGATAAATTGACTGCTTTATCTATGAAATTGGCATATATGTTATGTTTCTCGAAGTTTTTCCATTAAGTAAATGTTCAAGTTTATTGTATGAAAAAAACTATTTTCTTATGAATTTATCAAATAAGCAATCTAGTACTCATGAGATCACTTAGCTACTAATCATGCCAAGAAAATGATTTTAATTTCCCAAATGAAAATTCCCAAATAAAATAAAATATAAAAAATGTTATATTCGTAAAAAAAGAAAGAAAATTCCCTTCATACTTAGGGAATAATAGTTCTGCTACTCAGATTTCCATTTGGCTCTAACATGTGTTACTGTTCATAGAAAAATCCAAGAATCCACAATTCTCAGGCACAAAATGCCCTCATAAACCGCTAGTTCCTTTCCTGGCTTCCTAGATGAGCTTGCTGAATCTCAAGAGAAAGAATCAATGCTTCTGCCTCAGTTCATTCGTCTGTGCTCATTCAGGCTTGACAGCGAGCTACGTTCCCCTCGAGGGGACGCAGCACTGAGCCCTGAGCCAGTAGACCACGCCCTACGTCCCCATCTCTCACGCATTCACGGTGCGGGATGTGCGCACTGCTCCGCCACTGGATGCTAAGTTTCCTTATCAGGAAGCAAGGACAACCACATTCCTTTCTAGAGATGTAGGGCATCTAAACTTTATGTTTTCATTTGCATACTTCAAAAATTTCACATACATCTGACTCAAGAGGTCAGTGTGACCTTGGGCAGTTTCTGTTCTTAATCTCATTGGCACCAAGGCCTTGGGATACCATCACACAGTATAAGCAGAAATATCTCACATATGTTCCAGCAGGGAAAAGCTGCTGGCTGGCGCGATAGCTCAGTGGTCTAACTGCCTGCATGGAAAGCGCAAGGAGTAGAGTTCGATCCCCAGTTCTACATGCTGTGCTGGTGCATGCCTGTAATCCCAGTGCTGGAGAGGCTGATACAGGAGGATCATTATGTGTCTGAGTTGCATAGCGAGACCCTGTACTAAACAAATAAATAGATAAGATTAAAACAACAACAATCATAGTAGTAAAGATCCAAGTTCTGGGACTTGTGACTGATTCTGAAGTGGGGGACAGTGCTGCAGGACCAAGCCTTTATCATAGACAGGCTGGGCTAGCTTCAAGTAGTTAGTGTCAGAGTTGAATGGCAGGACACCTGGTTGGTGTGGGGAAAACCCTTAAAGATGAGAGGGCTCAAGAGTTGTGAGTATTGAAAAACAGTTGTAGAGAGATGTAGCTGGGCTCCTTCCCCTGGGATCCGGAGGAGAGTTTGGAGGCTGCAGGATGAGCAGGGAGCCCTAGCAGCCAGGCCTGGGGTCTCTCAGCCCATGGGGATTCCCTAACCCTTCAGAGAAGATCAGTGCCAGCTGATGGGAACCTGTCCTTCCTTTTTAGATCCTTAGAAAATAAAGAAGGATACCACCTCACTGACCCTTGAGAAGGAAGAGAAATCCAGGGAGCAGAGAGATTTCCTCCCGGAAGGTTCTGCCGTGAGTTGGCAGCAGACTGCATGAGGAGGGCCGGTAAACTGAATCCGGACACAGACCCAAGACAAAGGTAAGTTCAATTGTCAAGTACCAGTGGAAACAAAGAGTTAAAACAACCTTCAACACACCAGAGGCACGGAAGGCAACTGGTGATAATCAGAATGGGGTGGGGGGAGAATTCAAATAAGCTCAAAAATTTGTTCTGAAATAAAAACATGAATTTCAAACACACATGATTAAGAGATAAACAGAAGGAGAATCGTGTTGCTCTTGAAGCCCAGGCTTTTCATTTGCGTGTAGCTGGTTAATATTTCCAACAATCAGTTCTTTTGGATCAGTCCTGACCCTTTTAGAGTAATTTGTGAATTTCCACCTTGATATATCTAAATAGAAGAGAGAGAAATCTGTGAGAGCGGCCTCCCATGAGCTGTTGTTCTTCCCACCATACGCGGCTATGTCCCACTCAGGGCTCTCGGCCTCCCCTCTGGTGATGCAGTCACTAGGAGCAGTAAGGCGCACGCTCCTTGTCATCCTTGCATCTCTCGTGCTCTCTGCGGTGGCCTGTGGCTGTGGTACTTGAACTGGAACAAGAAAACTCTAAGGCCAGGCAGCTTGGCTCTAAAACTGCTCTGTCTGAAGACAGAAGTTAGGGCTCAAACTAAACTCTTAGTCCTTGAGGTCTCAAAATCTTAGAAATTTAAAAGCCCCCTTTGCCTTCAGAATGACATACGGGCTCTATTCTGAGTTTCCAAATCTCCATTAGAAACTCCAGAACCAGTCCTTAGTTTGTTTTCTGACTCAAGTAGGTCTCTATGACAAAGGCAAAAGGGCCTGTCTCTTCTGGGGACCCCTAGCAGGAGGCACAGGACCCTTCCGGGGCACGTCCCACCACAGCAGGTAACCATCAGCAGTCAAACATATCTTTCTAGCAGCTGGTAACCTGCACAATCCGGCTGCCATGAGCTTTCTCAGCCTCATCACTAACTCCCTTCCTTTCCTTGCTCCTCCTCGCTGCCACCCAACCCTGCCTGCCCACTCACCACGTAGCCTCTGCTCTTGCTGGCCAGGCCATGTTCTCAGGTGTCCATTCTTTGCCAGTGCCATCTGTGTCTAGAATGTTCTTCCACCTTCTTATACCCCCTCCTGCCAGAAGCTTACTTAACCCTTTAAGGCTTGGCTCCGGTGTCTTTTCTGGAGAGAAGCCTTAATCCATGTCCACCCTGGGTATCTCCTCTATGTCTTTTTTTTTTTTTCTTTTTTTCTCAACGTATTTGGTACAGGGTCTCACCATGCAGCTCGGACTCCTAGTGATCCTCCTGTTTTCAGCCTCCCCAGCATGGGCGTAACCACACCTGGTCTCAGTGGCCGGCTCAGTGTGCCCGGGGATGGGGCCAGCACAGCATGCAGTACTGGGGATTGGACACCGCTTCCTGCGCTTGCCTAAGCAGGTGCTTAGTCTGCTGAGCTATCTCGCCAGCCCTTCCTCTGTTTTGCCAACAGGAAGTCTTTGCCATTGTGAAAGGTCACACATCATATCAGTTTAAGGCCAACCGCGGGGTTTCCCCAACTAGCAGTGAGCCAATAAGAGTGTTATCTGAGGCAGCTTCGAGTCTCTAGCGTCTAGCACAACGCTCAGTATACAGGAAGGCTTCTTTTAAAATACTTAAACAATTTACAGTGGAAACAGAAGGGAAATCTGCAGGAAGAACACATTTGGGTAAGGGAAGGGCAATAGTGTCACTGGTTTTATAAACATGAAGTTGGAGCACACTAAATGCCTTCGTATGACACATGCAGATGAAGACGATCATCTAACCCTGACACTGCTGAATTCCCAGTCCTGCTATCTGTGTCTTGATATGATGCTAACTGGATCTGTTCCAGCTTAGGATTTATTCAGTTATTTTGTGGTAAGAAAAAAATAACCGGGCTGGGGAGATAGCTCGCTGGTCTAAAGGCTTGTTTGGCGAGCACAAGGGCCTGGGTTCTATCCCCAGTACCACATGCCATGCCAGCCCCTCTCCAAGTTGGCTACTGAAATCAGGCATGGTGGTGCAGGCCTGTAATTCCAGCGCTGAGGTGGCTGAGACAGAAGGATCACAAGTCTGAGCTGCACAATGAGACCTGTAGTAAATTAATAAATAAATAAAATATATTTTTAAAAAATTAGAAAAGAAAAGAAAAAGATAACCACACTTAAACGAGGAAATTAAGGCAGGGGCTAATGGGAAGGGAAAATAGCAGGAATATGGGAGCACCCAGGGGTTAGCAATACCTTTCCGAGCACTGAAAGGGCAAAGAGCAGTCACTAGAGTTTTGGGGAGTGGAGCTGCAGCTGTGGTCCTCGCTGCTACTGTAAGAGAAGCTGTGGCCTTTGGTGGAGGGAGGTAGCAACATCAGCTGAAGCCATACAGGAAGCTAGAGGGATAAGCATCCTGCCTTTCTTCCCGACCTGTCTTCACACTCCTGCTGGCACTTGGCACTGGCCTAGTCCACCTGGAAATCACTGGGCCTGAGGACCTGTCTTAGGCTCTCTGTAGAGATTGGCTCAGGGGCCTGGAGTAGCCAGGAAAAGCAACAGAGACACCTAGGCTAACTAGAGGCTACTTAAATCACCCCTGTACTGCTTTGCCTTTAGGGGAGCACAACCTTTGAGCCAATGCTTTAAAGACCTATGGTTCCCTGGACACAGTGGTACAAGCCTGGAGCCCTAGCACTTTGGAGACTGAGGCAGGAAGACTGCATGTTTGAGCCAGCCTGAGCAACTCAGTGACTTAGTAAGACCCTGTCTCAAACAAACAACATCTGGGGGATGTAGGTTAATGAGAAGACCTGGATTCAATAATTCCCCGTGCTAGATAAATAAATCAATAAATCAATAAACAAAGTTCCAGGTTGCAGGCTGGGCTGACCACGGTGATTACTTAGCTAACACAAGAAATGGGAGAGAGTGAACTGGAGTCCCGCAGGGCACCAGAGGCCGGAGCTGGAGGGAAAAGCAAGACCCAGCAGGAATCTAAGGAGTTAGTTGTTTGAGGGCCAAAGAAGAGGATGGGCTGCCACCAAAGTTTAAAGCCACGGCCTTCGCGGTCAGCGGCTGGTTCAGGAAGGGCCCCACGCTGCTGGCATCGCAGCAGGGAAGCAGAGGCTGGGGCCTGCTGAGTCAGGCCAGGCCAGACCCCGCACCACTTCTGCAGGCTGTGTTCAGGCATGCAGGAAACCTTTGTGTCGCCACCCCTTCCTAAACCTCCCTCCTTTACCACTTGGCCTTTCCACCAATTTGCCCACTATGTACAAAGCACAAGTGGAGTGAGTCTGCAAACCTCACACCGTGTCAGCCATTTCTAGCTTCCCTCTTCTCTCCTTGCCTGGGGTAGCAGAATGCTGGACAAAATGCTTTCGGCCGCTGCTGCCAATCCTCCCACCCACTTCTCGTGCTGCGCTCTGGGGTTGGGCTTGGAAATGTGCTCCAGAGATGACTGTTGAACCTTCAAGGTGATGTTTCTGTCTAGGGTGTTGGATCTGTCCTTTGCGAGAGATTTGTGGTTGTAAGAACTTCACCTTCTTGGGACTCTTCCCTTCCTTCATGTCCATGACCAAGCGCTCTCCTGCAAGCCTGATTTTCTACAGTCCCTAATTCTTCTCTGGCAACAATGCACAGTGTCCTTTCTGAAACTGAAATTCACAGAGTCCCTTCCCATCTGCACAGTGTGGGATCGAGACCCTGGATCCATCATCTGTGGTGGGCATGTGCATGGTGGCTGCCCCTTGGGGCTGAGTGGGAGTCTGTGCCAGCGTGTGTGTGAACACTCTGCTTGCTGTTTGGCTGGTCACATGTGCTGTGAGTAGCTTCATGTCCCTCTTCTGGTCTCTGCTATGTTTTCTTCCACCAAACGCAGCTGCGAGGTGTGATCACAAAACACAGTGAATGTTTAGGACGGTAAAAAGTCCACTGCCTTTAATATTCCTTCTTGCTTTAAACACGCTTATCACATGGTCCTTGCCTACGGACCAGGCGATGATGTGAGTTTGCGGCGGCAGCGCTGATGCGTGTCTTTAGCTGCATGGCCGTGTCTGCCTCCACACCCAGCATCAGTTCCACACGTTTCCCTTTCATGATTGTTTTTACCTTGAGAAGAGCCAGACGTCACCTGGTGCTAGATCTGGAGAAAGAGGTAGACGAGGACACGCTGTAATATTTTTACAGGCCTGCTCTTCTGTTGGGCGGTACCTGGCTGAGGCCGTCGCTGTACTTCTCATCGTACCTCGTAAAGACATGAAAGAGAGTGTCTAGAACTGCTTCAGGAAGTGACAAGAGTAATGGGACGTGTGTGTTTGGAGTGAGAGGAGTATTCTGAGAGGACTAACGGCAATGTGCCTTTTACTGTGGCAGCTCATTTTTATTTAAGCACACCACAGGCTTTGGTCAGCCCGTGGGTACCTTTCCCTTGCTCTTCTGCTGTGTCACTCATCTTCATACTGTTGCCTGCTGCAAATCCCCTTTCCATCTTCATGTATTAAAGCCCTTCTATGGGCCAGCAAAATGGCTCAGCAGACTAAGTGCTTGCTCAGCTAAGCTTAAGGACTGTGGTTCGATCCCCAGCATCATATGCCGCAGTGGCCCCACCCTGGGGTGTGCTGAGCTGGCCATGGGAACCAGGCATGGTGGCATACACCTGTAATCTCAGTGCTGGAGAGGCTAAAAACAGGAGGATCACTGCAAGTCTGGGATATGCAGTGAGATCCTGTACCAAATACACACACACACACACACACACACACACACACACATCTAGTTTTATTTTATTTACTGGGGATTGAACTCAGGACCGGAAGCGCTTATTCTACTGAGCTATATCTCCCCAGGCCCTCTTCTACTTTTCTAAGACCTCACTTAAGTGCTACCTTTTCCACGGAGCCCTTGAGAGTCATTCAAGCCCAGGGTGATTTCTTCTGCAATGAAGTCTCATAACCTCTTGCTCGTTCTGCTGGTATTATTATAATTATTTAATTATATTTTAATTATGCTATAATTATTTAATCCTGTAATTCTTTTAAAAACATAACCCTGGGCTGGATGTGGTGGTGCACACCTGTAATCCCAGCACTTGGGAGGCTGAAGCAAAAGAATCATTGAGCTTTTGAAACCAGCCTGGGCTATAAATTGAGCTAAAGGCCAGCCTGAGCTGCAGAGGGAGATCCTGTCTCAAAGATTCAAAAGAAAAAGCAAAATGCTGGTTTCACAAACATATTCCTTATTCTTCTACTGTAAATTTTTACTTTGATAGTAGCAAGTTGTACCACAGAGATAGCTCAGTGGCATAAGTGCCAGCCTAGCAAACTCAAGGTCCTGAGTTCAATCCCTGGTACAAAAGAAAAAAGAATAGTAGCCAGTTGTATGTCTCAGTACTTTTACCTCAGGGCTATAGAAGTAATCTTTGTGTTTACCCACTGGGTGCAGTGAAAGAGAAAGTGTGTGCCTGTACACAAGTTGTCAAACCAGGGTTTCCACCACCGTTGTACTCTAACAGATACGGCGTACATTTACCTGAGCATCACAGAGACTGTCATGCACCATGACACTGTAGGATTTGTTTTTTAAAATGCTTTGATTTTTCTGATATAAATAACCCAATTCAGTACAATGGTACGTGAAAAACCAGATTTGCAAGTTTTTGAGGTGCTCAAAAGTGAATCATTGGCTTACTCATGCATGGATGATGAAGATGATCAATTATGGTAAAATATGCACTACCGTACAGAAAAGGGGTGTGGGTGGAGGAGGGTGATAATGAGGAAGATAATGACTTAGACGTTGGCCACGTGAGCCGAAGTTCCTGTGTCAGTGAACTGGAGCAAGAATTGACCGGTACAGACACAGGGAATGCAGATTTCCTTGATTCAGATCAAGCAAATAGCAATGTGAGTACGCATCTAGCCAGTCTGAATGTTTTGAAATAGCCATGCAACCAAGTAGAGTGAGCCAACGTTGGAAAACATAATCCAAAACTATAGTGAGGGTCTCAGCAGGGATGAAACATATTGGACAGAATACCAGCATTGCCATCCAATGTTGGAAATTATAACAGATGAAATGCCACAAAATGCTGTGAATACACAAAGACTGAAATACAAGTAATACATTCAGTTACACCAGTAACCATATTCAAAAATGTATATAGTATGACACAACACGAGCTGAACTGACAAGCCTGATGTAATTAGCAGGGGTTTCTCATGGTAATCATAGGAATGTAAAGTTGTGGAAGTGATTGGTCACAATATGGCACAAAAGTGTATACCTTTCTTCACGTAAAGACTCATTATGTTTTCAGTTTAGAAATTTATTCTGGAACTTAACCATCTGGTCCTTGTTAATATAATAATAAATCAAATGGTGTGTGAATACATTTGTTGTTCCTATTTCCCAAACTAATTGGAATGTGACATTGGACAGTTGGTTTACTGGTTTCCAATTGATGCTGCATTTGCTAACAGAGCACAAGTTGACCAACATAGGAACTGTCCACAGCAACAAAGCAGAAATGCCAAATGAAGTGTTGCAGTTTCAAAACGTAGACTAATACAGCACAATCTTTGGGTTTCAGAAATATTTACACAGGCCTCATAAATGGCAAAGAAAAACAAACTGGTACTGCTGATGTCAACATTGCATCTTGACGGATATATTGATAAGGAAACCTTGACAAAATGGAAGCCTGAGATGGAAACTCTCTGCAGCAAGTCCAGATATTGTCAATGAGTTACGTAGCAACTTTAATGTCATTGGATACATGGGATAATGGTTGTATTTCACCCCATCCTAAATACATATGGCATAGTTTGATAGTTTACAAAGAAAATAACAAGTATGAAAAAAAGAAAGAAAATGACAGGTGCAAAACACCATGCAGAAATTTTCCTAGAGGACTGGGATTGAAATTCATAAGACAGCATTTATAGCAGAGGAAAAACTAAATGTTTCCGCCCAGGGAACTACTCAAAAAAAGTTGCGGAGCACACTAAAGAGCTGAAAGAGAAATAGATAGGCACACCGTCCCATACATCCTCTACGACAACAGGAAAATCAAAAGGATGACAACTGTGCCTAGAAGAAAGGGCAGGAAATCAAAACATGTGTGCTATGAGTGTAAGTGACACATGTGTGGAATATGCAATTTTCACGTGTGAAGACTGTTTTGGATGTAACAATTGAAGCAAAGATTTAAAAATAAATAGAAAAAAATTTTTATGCTATGCAGCTCAGACATGTAGTGATTTTCCTTCTCAGCCTCTCCAGAGCCAGGATTACAGGAGTGCGTCACCACGCCCATCTTCTGTGGCTGGTACAGCGGGCCCAAGGTTCCAGGGCTGGTGTGGTATGCAAACCCAGGTCCTTGCACTTGCTAGGCAAGCATTTAGACCACCGAGCTCTCTCCCCAGGCCTCAAAGATGACTTTTGTTGTAGCATTCCATGGATATTTTCATTGTGGTTCCCATAAGTTTTTATTTCTGATGTTTCCTTTTAGGTTTGTAAGCAACTACACAGTTGATATGAAAACATTGATGTCTAGTCTAAGCATTCATTATACATTTGATATTTTATTTTATTGCTATCTTATTTCCCTGATAAGTGCATGTTGTACAACACAGTAGGATGCTCCTGATAAAGCAAAAGATGACAAGAACTGCTTGCCACAAAGGAAAGGAAGGTTGAGCACACGTGCTACCAATGCAAGTGAGATGTACATGGAACATGCAGTTGTCATGTGTGAAGACTGCCTTCGGTGTAATAATTGAAGCAAAGATTATTTCTGTAGTTTTGTTTGTGTTCACATTGTAGCTCACATAGGATTTTCTGATGTTATTTCTTAGGTTTTATGAGCAAGCACATAGCTGATATGAAATGTTTATTCTAAATGTGCAGTTCATAGTACTATTATAGTACTTTATTTTATTGATATTTTATGTTCCTGTTAAATACACATTGTATAATATAAGCAAACCCCCTGAACAAACAGCAAGACCAGCAAGGTGTCAAGTATGTCCTACACAAAGGCCAGGAAAGCAAAACAGATGTGCTGTTGGTGCATGGGTCATGCACACGTGGAACATGCTGTTGTCGTGTGTGAAGACTATCTTAGGTGTGATAACTGAAGTAAAGATTGTATTTTTTTTTGAAGAGAGCTGTTGGTATTTTCTTTGTAGTTCATATAGGAATTTATTTCTGTTGTTCTTTTTAGACTTTGTACACCAAAAACTATATGTTTGGAAACTTTCATGTTTTTTGTAAACAATAAATATTAAAAATCAACACTTTATTTTTGATGCCTTTTCCTTTAAGCATTCATTGCTTAATATAATAAAACTCATAAAATAAACATCAATAATCAATAGAAATATTCTAAAGAATAGACATGGGCTTGACATATCAATGTTTATGAGATCTTATAGCAAAAATGTGTTATGTTCTATGGGCTAACAAGATTTTTAACTCCTCCAATGAAAAAAAGAACACATCATAGATTTTGAATAGTGGTTGCTCACAGATGGATAAATATACTGAGGTAGCTTCCAGTCCATGTGTTCTAATCCAGTGAGGACAGCTTAGATTAAATTCAGTGACTTTGTCTTTATAAAGTATGTAGATGATTTCAAGCAAATACCAAACAGTTGACTTAGATAATTCTGAAATAAAATTGCATGGGAAAAGCAAAGGAATTAACACATAAATTCTTTCTGTGTTTTTAATGGCTCCAAAAGCTAGGGAAAATAATATAGGAAACTGGAGGTCACTCTGTCAGAAAAACTATTTGACCTAAATGGAGATAGAAATATAATACTGAGTTCAGGGAACTTAGGAAATTAAGTAAGAAAAGGAAAGCTTGTATATTGAGTTCATGCACACAGCCTTTGCTAAAATGATGAGAATAAATGATTACAGAATGAATTTTTCAGGGCAAAATCTTATAACCTTAAAAATCATCACTTTATGGACTGGGGATGTGGCTAAGTGGTAGTACCCTTGCCTTGCCTACAGAAAGCCCTAGGTTTGATCCTCAGCACCACACACACACACACACACACACACACACACACACACACACACAAATTACCACTTTAAAAAGAATAGATTAAACTTGGTGAAACGGCCTCCATGACTTTGACAGTGAGAACTTTTCGCTCTGCTAACATTTGTCATGGTCTCAAATCTCCTCTTCAATGTGTTTTCTCTTCCTGGATTCTTCCAAGATACTGTCGTACTTTTCTTCCCACTTCTTGGCTGCCTGCTACGGTTCGAATATGCTTTGCCCTCTCTGAAATTCTGACTTTAATTTCCATTGTGAGGTAGTAAGAGGCTGGAAACTTAATCTAAACGCGATATTTACAGATGGGGCTTTAGGGAGTTGAGTAGGACTGGATAATGTCATCAGGGTAGAATCCCTCTGTGTGAACATGGTGACTTTCTAAAGAAGAGAGAGACCAGAGCACACTCACATGTGCACACTCCATGTCCCTTTCCACATGCTGCCCTGCATGGCCTTGTGACTCTGCTAGCAAGAAGACCATCATCGGATGCTGCCCCCTTACCTCAGCCCTCTAGGAGCTTGAGCCAACCTACACCTCTTTTGTTTATAACTCACCCAGTGCATGCTATTGTAGTACTAGCCCCAGAAAATAGACTGATGCAGCACTTGTGCTCAGCATTGCTTCCTCAGCTTTCCATCCCTGGGGCTCATCTCTTCTCACATTGCTCTTGACATCATCTTACCTGGTCTAGCCATGCCTTTGGCTTCAATTCTCCTCCACGTACTGATAGCTCTCAGCTATGCAGTTCTGGGTTGCAGACAGCTATCCACTTGAAATCTTCAAAACTTGTTGATGCATAACGAGCTGACCCCACTGGCTTCCACACACAGGAAGAGGCTGAGGCATGTGGGCCCAGAGCTAGCGATCACTTGGCCACTCCACTCTTTCAGTTTTTACTCCGAATAGAGGCTGAGAGCTAATGAGGGTAGAGGAGAAAATGAATTGTTACTACCCCCAAGCCCAGTCTCTCTTTTCCCCTGAACCCAGACTCTGTTCAACCTGACTAAGTCAGCATGGCTTTAAATGTGGGAATCCTATTAGAGAAACACAACCCGTGTGGCCAGGTTAGACCTCCCTTGTTAGAAATCATTCAGGAAGCCGCGTGTTCCTGTCAGGAGAGGAAAACCTTGATCCCATTGCTTCTGTTCATGAGAAGAAGCCTTGTAGTACAGTATTGATTGCTTATGAGAAGCTACAATGAGAACACTTTGCTTCATCTCCTTAAGCTTCTAGTGCTCCAGGAATCCATGTACCTGGTCTGGCTCTGCACTAACTTTGTGTTCACTTTTCTCCAGAGTTAGCAATCTAAATAAATGGCAATGACTGACATAGTTTTCCAAGCTGGAAAAGTGGACAACATCTTTAGTTCTTGCTTCTCTTAATCATCAAATCAGATCTTTTCAGCTTCTCAAATTAATGAACTTTTCAGTTTCAATTAATTTAACATGTGCCTAGAATGTACCACTTGTGTAATGATAATTTTATTTCTCTCATTCCAATCATACTGCCTGTTTTGTTTCTTTTCTTTGAACCTCAAATAGATTGTTAAACAAAAACAGTGATGGCAGGAATCTGTTTTGCTTTCTTCTCTAAAGAAAATACTTATATACTTTGCTCTAGATTTTTGACAAGTTCCTTATGAAGTTAAGCAAGCTCTCAAGTATTTTTTAGAAAGCTGTAAATGTGTGTCATTTTTATCAAATGTTTTTTCTAAGTGTCTTGAGATGACTATTTTCTTACCCACATAAATTAGCAAGGCTGAAGCTCTAAAACTCACAGGGAAATTATTTTAGTTTTCTTTTTTTATAATGTCCTTGTCTGTTTGGTATCAAGCATGTGTTCCCTTCATAATGTAAGATGGAATAGTGGACCCTCTGCTTCTTTTCATTAAAATAGCCTGTAAACTATTGTTATTAAAGGCCAGTGAGATAGCTCAAGGGACTAAGCATCTGCAAGCACAGGGACCAGGGTTCAATACCCACTATGGCATGCCACACTGGCCTGCCCATGGGCATGCTGAGTTGTGTAGTGAGACCCTGTACAAGATACACAAAAAATTATTGTTATCATATGTTACTTATTTACTTTTATTGAATAAACCCTATTTGGGCTTTCTTCTTCAGTCTGCTTTAATTCATTTTATATTTTAAGGGATTGTTTATGAATTCAAATGCACATTTATTGATGAGATTATTCTAACTAATTAATTTTTTTCTCGGTCATTGATGTCATATATTACCTCACTGACTTCCCAGTCCTCTTCAAGAAAAGTGTTGAGGTCATAAAAGACAAGTAAACACTGGAAGCTCTCGGATATTAGAGATGATTAAGGAAAATAAAATAATTAAATGCAATGTGGGCCCTGGACATGATCCTGAAGAGATAAAGAGCGTGCATGGAACAATGAGTGAAATGCGAACGAGGCCTGCAGTTTGGTTAATGATATCATACCAATGTTCACTTCCTGGTTTTGATAATTCTGTTATAATTATATAAGAGAGTGACATGAGGAGAATCTGGGTGTAGGATAAATGGGAACTCTTCTGGCTATGAGGCTTATCTGTAAATCTGGAATTAGTTTGATGGCAAAATCTTTGAAAAAAATCACTCTGATTGTGTAGAAAATGACTGTGAGCGGGTGTAGATTGGAAGCAGAGAAAGGTGGCTGACCAGGGTGGTACCTGTAAATGTGATAAGATTTTTATTCAATTTTAAAGCTATCAATGATTTTTGATTCCAACATTTTTGATTAGCATCATCTTTCTTTGCAAATTACCTAATCTTGCTGGAGTTTCCTTGATTTGAAAAATCGTTTCAAGGAATTAATTTAGAAAGCCTTTTCACTTTTTTTGGCTTTCTATTGTGCTTATCTATACTTTTTCTTTCTTTAATAAATATTTGCTGGCTGACACTGACAAAGGATCTGCAAACTGCGGTGCAGGGTTACAGGATAAATCCTGAGGGGACTCGACTGACCTTATCAGAAACAAAAGTTACATTTCTTGTTATATAGGTTTTGCCTTATCTTGGTCTTAACCATCCAGCAGAA
>NDGN011450730.1:0-17518 GCA_002564285.1 Tympanoctomys barrerae
AAGCTGGAAGCCCTGGGTTCGGTCCTTGGCACCAAAAACAAAACATAAACCTCCTCTAAAATGGAGGAGGAAAAATAAATTTTACCTTAGAAAAACCCACACTACAATTCCTTTCCTCCCTAACTATTCCACAAGAGAGCACAGCAAGACACACACCAGACTCAACTATTTCATGCTGCATGGAGATCTACGCCTTAAGTTTTTCAATACAACCAAAAATTCCACTTACAGGGGCAAAGACACATCCGCGCTCCCAACTTCAAACAGCAACTCAGCTGCTCCTGAGCCCAGGGTGAGCGAACACAATTCTGTCAATTTGATCCATCTGTTCGACTTGTGGAGCTAATGCAAGCCGTGGGATATGCTGCCAGGTTGTGTAAAGATCACAGCCAACACCTATTGACTCCCGCCTGCTCCCTTCCTCCCTACCACCCTTCCCTCCATTTGGGGGTGCAGTACAGGAGGGAGGGACGCCGTGCACACACGGGGAAATACCTCACAGGGTAAATTTGGATCAGATTTGAGAACAGGAAGCCACAGACCAATACAAGAAGGCTCTGTGAGAACAGATGACAAACCGCAGCCTGGGGAGGGGAAGGAAAAAGCTCTCTGGGCTTGGGGGACGGGCAAGCCCACCCGCCCCACACAGCTGCTCTTGGCCTCCGTAATCAAAACCATCATTACAGACCTGACGGTTTGGCTGCAGCTGTAAAGAGATAAGCGTGTTGGAAGAGAAAACAGGGCCCTAGTGACCCAGCCTTAGGGTCTGAGCGCTGGCTCGCGGCACACTCTCCCTGACAGCCCTAGCCTGGCCCTCCCCAGTCACCTCCCAAGTAGAACTCTCCAAACTAGCAGCCAGGAAGCCACTGCTTCTGAACAAGCTGTGTGTGTGTGTGTGTGTGTGTGTGTGTGTTGGGGGACTGGCAAGAAGGGAATAAAAGGGTTCACTGCATTTCAGGGCATGCCCTGGGTGACTTCCAAAAAGACAAATCTAGTGTAACTGCTCTGAATGGTTAGGCTGTTAGAAATCTAAAGGTGGGAAGACTTCTTTTCCTTTATTTCTCTTGAAAAAGAAAAGAAACTCTCCTCCCAACCTTGCTATGGGCATTGGCTTTCTATGAACAATTTTGGGGCGAGGATGGTGGGATTCAAGGTGGAATGAGGCCCCTGTAGCAGGGTGGGCATGGCAGAGACCAGCAGGGAAGACCACCAGGATGGCAGCGCTCCCGATCCTCAGCCTGTTTTTCATAGTGAGGCCTGGATAGGGTAGTGCAGAACAGATGTTATTTTATGACTTAAAGCTTTTTTCTTTTTTTGGGGGGGGGTCTTCAGTTTTAACCAAAAAAATAATAATAAAATAAACAGGACAGGAAAAAAACCAACTGTTCTACTCCTTTCCCTTTACCCTACAAGAGAGGCCCGGTCTGTTTCTAAGCCACAGAATTTTCATCACTTCAGATGTGTATGTATATTGCTGAAGGTACCATCTTGACCTGGAACAACCTATGCTTGCTAGGCCTTGTGTGCAGCCCTGTTATTATCACCTTCACTATGCACATGGAGACATGGAGGCTTGCTAAGGTGCAGATTTAAACAAGGTAGTTAAGTGTTGGAGCAAAGATCTGAACCCAAACAGCCCAACGTCACTGCTGGCTTCAAACACTCATTGCTGGAAACTGCCTTGAACATGCTGTGGTGTCCAGACATCTTCACATGAACTAAAATTAGCAGAAGTAACTCTGGTACTGTCCACATCTTGTGGCAAATGGGGCCCCCAAATCAGAGCACAAGTTTTAGATATTTCTATATGCCATGACTTTTGAGATGATGAAATCATGGAAGGAAAAGAAGGCTTCAGAAAGTCACCATGCTGGTCCCTGAGGAGCTATTCAGGCTAACTGGGGTTCAGAGATATAAGACATGGTCAATGACTTTATGGACAGTTAAGTCCTTCCATAATTTAATACTTTCTGGCCAATTACAGGAAAGCTCATCATAGCTTAGGCACATGCACAATATATGACTCTGGATATAAAGAAAGGGACAAGATATACTTCCACAGCCCCATGCCCAGTATTTTATATTTTAATAAATCCACATTGTAGCAAAGCACTGTGGGGCAAGAGATATATATGTCGATAGCATAGCACCTGCTGGTCAAGCACAAGTTCCTGAGAGTTTTGATTCCCAGCAGCAAAAAAACAAAAAACAAAAAAAAGAGCATTGTGATTGATATTTCTTAGCAAACCCTCAAAAATTTAGTTAGAACTTTTCCCATTAGGAACATTTAAGCTAAAAATTATTTTTGAACATATAAAACTTTGGGCTAAAGAAGTTAGTCAAGTATATTATTAGACCTTAAAAAGGTTACCTTAAATTTCATTAATGTAATCAAAATTAAGTAAAAAAACACCATTCATACATGATGTAGAATTTACCTTATTTATATACATGTTCAAGAATGCCATGAGCTAACTTCTATATTAACCACTAGGTATTTTTGCAGTGAAATCAAAGAACTACTGAAATATTAACAAAAACTAACAGGAAGAAAATAACTAATGGAAATTTCTTAAGAAAAAGAATCAAAAATTCCATGTTTAAGAAACCAGATAGAAATACTTGGAAGGAAAAATGACTCAAGGATAATTTAATTGCTTCCTAGAATGAAATGTTCAGGGACCAAATCAACCATTCAATAGCTGTTTAGAAAATGTCTAAACACATAAAGGCCCTGATACCTGGTTATTCTGTGCATAGTATCCTGTTGGGCCTTGTAAGGGTCAGAGTTCTGGGGCTGACTGGGACCCTGACTTGGTCTCGCTGGATGCTATTCATTTAGCAATCAAACATGATTCAAACACACCTTTAACAAAAAAAGTTCTCAACTCTGAAATGCTCTGGATCTTAAAGAGATAAAATATAGAGATCACCTACAATATCTTAAGGTTAACTCTCTGTGCTACTTACAGACAATAAATACACTTTGCCCTATTTGAAACTTCAGCCTAACACAACAGAGAAGCATATAAAAGGCAAAGCCAGAGACACTGGAACACATGCCACAATAGCCCTCTGCTCATAGGCTGGCGAAGCACAGCAGATCTCTTTGTTATTCCTGACCAATTATTTGCATGTCTTTGGTCAATGGGGGAAAAAAATGAAAAGCAGGGAATTTCTCTACCAATTCTCTTTTGACTCCTTCTGCAAAAAATACTGCCTTCAGAATCAAGTGTCAAAAAATGAGACTTAGAATAAATTTAAGCTAATCTTATGAACAGGATAAAACATAACAATGTCCTATTACTATCTTTATCCTCCTCCAAAATAAAAATCTGGTGTACATCTATGATCGAAACCCTATTAACACAGGTCAAAGCTAGAAACCGTACTGAAGCAATTTCAATCAAATTCAAGTTGTTTTGTAGAAACTCAACGGGAAATTGGCTGCCTAATCTTTACATACAACTGTACTGACTTAAGAGGAAAAAAAAAGCACTTAAATCAGTGTTTAAACAAGCCTAATGAAGTGGGAAATTAAGACAATCATTTGGATAATCTAAGCCCAAAAATGTTGAGGCCATAATTATTTGGGTATTCCAGTAAACGCATTTTTGCTTGGGTTGTGTGGATAATTATCCTGATTCCCTATTTCTTTCTGCATGTGTCAACACAGACTAAATGAACAGATGTTCTTAGAGTCACTGAATACATTTATATTCAGTCAGCAGTTGAGAGAGCACATTTAGACAAAGTTTTTCCCCTCCAGTTAGCTAGTATTTTCTAGAAATCCTTCTAAGAATGAGAAGCCACGAAAGGCATTTAAAGCAGATTTTGATCGCTTAGGAAATAGCGTGCAATCTGATTAAGCTTTTGTAAGTTTTACTTCATTCACAAAATCATCTGGTCACAATGAACCCTAATCTAAAGTAGGGATTTCAGGTGTTAGTACAGGTTCATGAACTCCAGCAAATCTACCACTCTGGTGAGCATGCTCAAAGGGCAAAAAAAAGCACATGAGAAATCTCTGTACCTCACACTTACTTAGGCTGAGAAGCTGAAGCTGGGCTAAAATTCTATTTAAAAAGTAAATAAACAGATTTTTATTTAAAAAATAATAATGGTCCATATACGGACTTTGTATCACATACACAGCTTATTCAAAATCTCCTGGTGCTTAGCAGCGTTCACAATTTAGCAGTATGTCAGCCTAGAGATCCCATCAATACTTCAGTGTCACTTGGTCACCAGAGGAGTCACCCTCCAAAAGGAAAGAGCAATAAAGAAACCAGGATCTGTGCTTTATATATAATATGCTTTCCCTTTTCTCAATGTATACTCATAAATTCTCACGAAGTCCTTGTTGGAGTATTTGCATGGTTTTACAAGTAAAAACCAGATATAGGCGGTGGCTGCAGAAATAGCCTATATAAAAATGTTAATCCTTAGGACTCTATGAACTACCCCATAAAAAAGGGTAATATGCCACAGACCAAGGGTGACATTTACAAAGGATGATAGCGCCATAGCAGTGTCCTACCTTGCAGCCAGTCTCGAAAGTAGTGTAGCCACATTTTGGGAAGCTGCTTGTTTTCTTCCAACATGACATATTTCACATTACTGAAACTCTTGTGAAGATCATAAAGTAAGTGCTGGATATTCGGGTAGTCTGCTTTCTGGGTGACTATGTACATGTTGTAGAAAGAAAAGTATTTGAACTGTGCAGCAATAAAGTCATATTCTCTTGTTTCCCGTGGGACAATGTCTGTAAGGTCCAGCCCATCTCTCACTCGGGTGGTCCCATAAAGGCTGACCCCCAGCAAGCTCAGGAAAAGGAAGATCACCACAACCTGCAAAGGGCAAGAGGAATGAGATCAGACACAAAGGCTCACTGGGACTCTTTCATGACCAACACCAGATGCCCTGATTTAGTTTGTGGGTGCTATTTTTCCAGGAGGAAAAACACAAAGCCATAGTAATCTCATTTTTAAATTAACTCCATGAAAAATGAGAACATTTACAATGGGAGAAGTTGGTCTAAACTCATGGAAAGACTCACAAAGAGAGCCACTCTGGTAGAAGATGAGTTCATTTAAGTGAATCCTTAGCTTTGCATGGATTCATCTCTGGATGCCTGAACTATATCATGTTTTCATGATTTTCTTTTTCATACCAAAAGTGGAATCTGATGAATCCTGCAGAAGCTGGCCCTATCATGTCTTGAAGGCACTGGAATAGTTCTGTGTTGTGGTGGATTACCTTGGCTTTGGGTTTGAGGAGGAAGGGGGCATAGTGCTTCTCAGCAAAGGATGAGAGTGTCCACTTGGTGCAGGGAGGCTCAAGACAGTGGAGGCTGGAGTCGGAGAACTGGGAGAGCAGGTCCCTGGTGGAGCTGGTGCTCTCCGGGCTCTGGCAGCTGAGGGTGTCCTGGGTGACAGTGACAGGCTGCACGGAGATCTCGGAGCGTGGCTCGGCAGTGGTGTAGTACACGTGCGTGTGGGGGTCGTACTCAGTGCGAAGCTGGACCGTGGACTGCATGGTGATGTGTGTTTCGTGGGCGAAGCTGTGGCTGCTGTATGGGGGTGGGGGACTGTAGCGCGTGGCACTGTGTGCCTCTGTGTAGGCCTGAGGTTCAACCTGGATCACTCTGCTGACGCAGGGGCTGGAAGGAGAAAAACACACTGCAGGCTGTGCCACCACAGGGGAATGACTTTCATTTAGCTGTGTAAATGTCACTTGACTGATCCTGACACTGACCTGACAGGGTCCAAGATTCACCCTAAATCTGGCTTTCGTGATGACAAACCCCTTTCAAAGATTAATTCAAAAAAATATAAAAGAATCCCAGAAAAACCTACCGCCCTATGCTTTTCCTAGATGGGTGTTTTCCAACTTTGTTCTTCTCTAATACAGAGAGCTCTGAAAACTCACACCAAATGGTAGCTCATGATGGAAATGCTCATGGCTATCAGAACCTCAAGGGTTGAGAATGTTCTGGGTGGGCAGCATCCTCTTTCCACATCTCTCCTACCTCTGTCCATTCTGTGCAAGCCTTGTTACTGATAGCACATTTACTTCTAAGTCCACAGATGGGACGAGGTCTCTCAGAAGGACCACTACTAAGTCACAGCCACCTGAAAATGTATGTACCTTGTGAAACAGCAGAAAATGTCCAATCTCCTGTCTTCACGTCGATACAAATCCATACTGAGAATTGCAGGAAAAATGAGCAGCACCATGGCAAAATTGAAGACCACCACAACTGCAGCCTGAGGCCAGGGAAAAGAATTCACTGCCTTTTAAAACCACTTTTGAAAATGGAGATGCTTCTGTATAGTATATTTATCATCCTAAAGCATTTGAATTGGAAGATTTTATTTTTCTCATCATTTTGCTTCTCTTCCGTCAAGAAATTATTTGACTGTAAAATAGGCCCCTGGTCCCTATGATTAAGATCCTTTCCATCTTTAATAATTTCAGGTATTCAGAAAGTATAAACACAGGAACTTTACTACCAGTGTCTTGCTAATCTAACCTAACCAAATCTATAAAGGCAGAACAAAAAATGTACTTGAGATGTTTTATTTCAAAACAAAAAGAAACATGTCTCTTCTAGAACATTTGTAAAAGGTTCACACAGCCCTGATTTCACACTGGAAAATTTGTATATAAAGTGGATCGAGTATATCAAAATGTCACCTTTAAAGCATGAAATAAAATTTCACACATGTCCCCTGAGGTTTTTAACAGGCACATTCCAAATAAGCCTCAGGAGTAGCCTGTGGGGTGTGTGAGCCAGTTACAGCGAAGGTCAAGGAGAGTTAAGCAGAGAAATTCCTGTGTGTCATTATACTGTGCAGAATAAATAAGTACAGATTCAAAAGTCACTCCATAACTTAGAGTAAACATGGGGCTTGATTCTGCAGTGCTTTGGCAAATCTCCTGCTGACCTAGTAAAAATTACAAAATTGGGCTGTTAACAGAGGAAGTCAACGGAGAGCTGAAAGGGCTGCCCTGCTCAGAAAGGCAGAAGAGGCAGAAAAGAAAAATGGAACTGGAATGCTAAGTAGCCAAGAAATAATCAGAAATTAACTGGCAGGAGGTTTTCCAAAGAATTGCTTCTGAGACCTTCTGTAGCGGGTAAGCAGCTCAGGCTTGATGGAAGAGAGTCTGGCTCTCACCAATATCTAACAAAAATCAAGGGGCAACTTCACAGAAGCCTTTTGAAACAAATGGCAAATTTATTCTTCAGGTGAAACAGCAAGCCCCGAGTTCTGGAAAGATGACTTTCAATAATGAAATCTCCGTCCAGTCTACAAAACCAATAAAATAACACAGTCTCCACTTAAAAAAATAAAGGGTTATCTTGAAAATCCCTCAATTCCATAATACAGAGTATATTAACTTACCCCTCTAGTGCATTCAAGGAAGGCACTTTAAAGACCTGTCTAATAGGCCTGCGGGAATAAGCACGTCAGAAGCTAAGGGGGAGACACTTTTTCTGAAGTCTAGTACTGTGTTGAGTGAAAAGATAAACAGGATAAATTCCAGCTCTCAAAGATGGACACAGTTGGAGCTATAAATTACAACTGGGGATGATAAAAAGCAGGAAAAAAAGCAGGTACTGCTTGCCCACCAGAGCAGGGCAGAGGAGAGGAAGGGTTCCATAGGAGACAGTTTTGCTGGGTTTAGGATATGACAAAAGTGTAAGACAAGAACAGGGGAAGGACAGCCGCTGCATGTGGAGGAACTCAGCCAGGCTGGCGAGGAGAGGCACTCCTGGCTTGAGTCACCCTGTTCAGTGAGAAGCACTGATAGAGCCCAGGTAGCTACAACATGATTCAATCCCCATGGTGGCATTCTTAGAGCACCAGAACTAAGTGGGAGCTTAGCGCTGCCTGCCCGCTACTCAGTAAACCAGATTCAAACCCCAGCCCAACTGAGAGGTAGGAGTTCTCCTGAGATCTGCTCACTTCCTGACAATGCATTTGGATTATGCCTAAGGAGAACAGGTTGCACTCAGGGTGGAGTTTTTTTCATGAAAACTGTCATCTGGAGGCTGAACATGTTCAGCTTTTGAAATTATAGCCATTCTAAGAATTTAAAAGTAGAGCTGGAGAGTCTTCCTTCTGGGCATTAGTTCATATAAACAAGGGAGAATCTGAAAAATGTGAAGCCACACAAGCACATGTGCATAGCCTAGGTGCTGCCCACAGCTCAACACTGAGGTTCCCTGCAAGGACTATGGGTGACACCAGACCCCACCAGAGAAGCCTTCAGGCATCTTGTTCCGTTCTGAGACGCAAATGGAGGGCCAAGAAAAGAAGCCCAACGTGATGCTAACCCACACAGTCACTTTCCTAATGACATATAAATGGAGGGCCATTTCTGAAATGTTCCCAGTATATGCAAAAATAATAAAAAGAGTGGGGACTCTCTTTAAGAGAGAGAGAAGGGTCAATGTAGAGGTGAGATAGAGTTTAAGAAAACGGAGTTTAAGTAAACCAGAAAACATGATGGGAATGTATTTGTATTGTGAATCAATTCCTGTTAATGTGCCTAAAAAAAATGTCCCCATCCTCAAAGATCTGCCATGGCCCTATAGGAACACATGTAGGCGGAGCTGGGTCTCCAAGCCCTTTCACCACTGATAGACCAGGGATCTTATTCTAGCAGTGTTTATGGAACAAACACTGTTGGGGTAGTAGCATAGCCAGATTACGGGCTCCAGCCTGCCACAGGGTGCTCTCAAGCTCCTGAAAAACTACAGATGGTGTCAAAGCTTCCTGGTACAGAAGTGACACGTGGACAGGAGCATAAAGGCTGAGCAGGTTGAAGACAGCTTTTTTATCTTGTTTTGGTGATGCCAGGAATCAAACCCAGGGCCTCATGCATGCTGTGTAAGAGCTCCACCAATGAGCCACATGCGCAGGCCCTAACTTTGTTTTATGGGAAAAATCTAAAGGTTATATGGGTTTATGATTGAGCAGAATCAATTTGGGTCTCTTTCCCTTCAATGCTTTATCTGAAAGATCCCACAAATATAAGCGTAAATGAGTACCTAGAATCACAACTTAACACAGTCCCTACAGGAAATAGCCACTTAATGGTCAATTTTGGGTTAATACATTTGAAAGGGAATCAGGATAAAATCTCTGACACCACTGCAAGAATACTCTATGCTATCTATCCCTCTGTCTGTCTCCCCACTCCCTTCTCTTTGGTAAAGGGATCAAACTCAGGACCTTGTGTTTACCAGGCAGGCGCTTATTATACTGCTGAGCTATATCCCCAGCCCCTTTCATCTTACATTTACTTTCTTTCTCATTTTATTTTTTAAGAGAATAAGCTCAAGTGTCATGGGAAGCCATTCTTTATAATTATGAAGATTCTTGGGTGTCACAGTTGCAATTTTCTAAAGCTGATACACTGATTAGAAGCACAAAACTAATAGTACTCGGTTGTCTCTGGAAGGTGCTTACCTTGGGAGACCTTAGTGTAAGTAAAGCTCATGTAGCTTTTCAGACCTCCACACCAGGGGATATCATAAAGGGAGCTTTCCTTGCTGAAGCATCATATGTACTGAGAGAAGACAGGGCAGAGTGAGACAAAAGAAGAAGAAATGGAGTGTGAGCGGATAAAGAACAGGGCAGGCAGATCAAAGACAGGAAAGGAAAAAAAGGAAGCAGAAAGGGAAAAGGAGAGAACATGGAGGGAGAACCCACTATTAAAAGACCCCAGAACAATTTCTTATTACCAATGCCTATTACACACGAAATAGGAACAGAACCCATGGCAGATGTGTGCTTGTGCAAAAGGTTTTCAGAAATGTCAACTGTACCACAAACTTCATGGTCATCTTTTCTACTACTAAGCAGTTGGATATTTTCACCTTCCTTGTGTTTCAGTCCCAGTTTATATTTAATGTTATTCATTCACTATTTTTATGCATAGATTTGAAAATAAGCTGGGTGTGGTGGTACACACCTGTAATCCCAGCATTTGGGAGGCTGAGGTAGGAGGATGGTTACAAGTTTGAGACCATTCTGTGTGATACTTACAAAGACAGTGTCTCAAAAAAAAAAAAAAACAAAAAAAAACAAAAAAAAACCCCCAGATATATCTTTGATAGTCTTCTTTAGAGGCTGGTAGCTATGTCAAATGGCACAAAATCTCTTCTCTTACTATGTCTTCCACTCCATGTTAAGGAAATCTCGTATCTCAAACACTAGATGCTCAAGTGTCCACATCCTTCAATGATCACGCTGTACGGGTTGTGGCGCTTCCTTAGCATGTAGTGGGAGAAAGGATAACAAAACACCCTGCTGCCTAGTAATAGGAAAGATAAAAAAAAAAATCCCATGAATTCCAGGATACAATTAAAATTCATATAAACCAAAACTGAATTTCTGGATCTGTCACTTTCTCTTCTTGGCGACCCACCTTGGGACATGGTGAGTTAGGTGAGAGGTCCCAACAGTTTAACAAGTGACACCAAAAGTGGTTTCCGTGAAGGAACCTGGCCATCTCACCAATTACACACAATGTTAGAAAAGCACGAAAAGAAAGCACTGTTCTTTTTATCTGTTCTTTCAAAACAGAGGAGCTTGAAAATGTAAACTCGATTCACAGAGTTTCAGTAACATCTTGAGATGTAACAACAGACCCTCTCAGGTGGAGAGCCCATGTCATAAATCAGTCAAGTATCTCCTTCATTCACTGCTTTTCAGGTTCTCTCAAGTTCCAAAGAGCCAAAGTTGATAGGTTACACCAAACGGGGAACAACTGGTTGGTATACCATCCTGGGCGCCAACCCTCCAACCCCCAGCTTGTAAGACTTGGCTGCTTAGGAAAATACTCCACTGTCCTCGGATATGAAGGGGCCAGAAGAAGCAGGCACACTCATTAGGAAGGCATCATGCCCTATGTGTGAGGTGTATTCTGAGTTGCTTAGGTGGCCTGTGCGAGAAGTGGAGACCCAAATAGGTGAGGGGACAGGAGAGAACACACAAAGCACTAAAGAAAAGCACCCTCCAGCACTATGTGCCATTCAGTCTTAAGTCTCTGTTCAGGCTGGGCTACAAATCTCATCTTCATACACCAACAGAATCTGCCCTACATGATTGCCTTGGTTGGGACTCAAGCTGCTTTAGCAAGGCAAAGGAAAGGGAGGCATGACTGAGATGAAGGGGGCAGAAGGAGAGGAGAGGGGAAGAACCAGAAGCCAGGGTCAGCCGGAGGACCCATCTACACAGCACAACCCCACCAGTTGACACGCCTGAGAACCCAGCGGGTATTTCCAGAGGGACTGTTGGGGGGTGACAGGCTGCAGCAGTGCCAACAGCAGTGAACAGAACCCCACATGCTACTTCAAGAAAAAGCTGGCTGGGGACACTGAGTGTCAGCACCTAGTTGGAGACTCACCTGCAGGGAGAAGGCCCGCAGCGCGGGAATGGGGATCAGCGCAGCCATGAAGAATGCGGTGACGTTGCTGATGGAGGTAAGCGCCACGCTTGCTCCTGTGCGTTTGAGGCACTCCCCGGTCCTGTCCTGAGAAAGAGAGGTCACAGAGCTGAGCCAAAGGCCAAATGCCACAGCTGCCAGTTACGTGGCACCCGGGGACCAGAGGCCTCTTGCTGCCTCCCTGACCCTGCACTCCCTGCGCATTCCTGGGTCCTTCACAGGCATGTTCCAAAGCAGCAAAGTTACAAGATAACATGGAAGTAAATTTTAGATAGAATTAAAATTGGAGACAGGAGGCAAAGCGAGCAACAAATCTGGGCTTTGGAAAGGGGGTGGCAATTAGTGTGAGTTGTTACACTAAAACAAACACCCGTATTTCTAAAGGTACCCCAGATAGAGCTCTTAGGAATTCTAATACGTGTCCTGAGATTCTTCCAGCTTGTTTTATTTATTCAGAGCCAGTAACATGTCATCTGACTTGGGATTGAAATATTTACTGGGTCAGACTGAGAAAAATTCAGGAACAAATATTCAGGAACAGAGGGGACTTTGGGTGTCCTCAAAGTTTGTTTGTTTTGCTCTTACCTCAAAAGGGATCCTTTTATTCTGTCCTGTTTCACTAAATGCATGTGCCAGGAGAAAAACGTCATCCACGCCGACACCAAGAGCAAGAAATGGCAAAACCTGCAGGGAAAATGGGACACATCGCATTAAATGTGCAAGATGCAACGTAATTCTAAAAGCGCTTCCAAGATTGTCCCCAGTGTCTGTTAAGGGTTGCCCACAGGTGAGTTGCTATTAACTCACAGTAAAGAATTCACTTTATCTGACAGTTTCTATCCTCAAAGTCTAGCAATTTTGATGACAGTACCTCCCCCTCTAATCTCCCTCTTGCCCTTCCTCCTTCTGATGGTGTGGAGAATTGAACCCAGGCCCTTCATGCTGAGCTAGATTCCCAGCCTTTTTCTTTCTTAAGGTAGAGTCTAAGCTGCCCAGGCTGGACTTAAATTTGCAACCCTACTGCCTCAGCCTCCTGAAGTGCTGGACTAGTTATGCATTATCACACCCTGCTACATACTTTTTATTTCTTTCGAGACAGGGTCTTGCTGTGTAGTCTAGGCTCCCTTCACCCAAGGTGGCCTTGAACTCATAGAAATCCTCCTGCCTCAGCCTTAGCTTCCCAAGTGCTGGAAGCACAGCCATGTACCATCATGCCTGGCTACACATTTCTATATGGTTCTATTTGTGTACATTAATTTTTTAAAAAATTAATACATGAGAAGGAATCTAACTAATTGAAATAGTTCTCAGAGTTAACCTGGCAATAGCAACATTGAAAACTGATGAGAAATACAAACCCTTGGCTCTCACCCCAAACCTGTAGACTCAGAAAATGATCAACAGGAATCACTTGGTGTGTTGATGAACACTTGTAATTCTGGGACACTGAGGCAGGAAAATTCGCCACGAGTTCAAGACCAGACTGGATAGCACAGCAAGACATTCTCAGGTGATTCTAATTCCCAGCAGACTTTTGAGAACAAGGGGCTTTGGGAGATGATATAAATTGCTCTAAGAGAAGCCTCTCTACCTATATATAAACCCAAGACACTTTCTGTCCAGTTCCACAAGTGGTACATGCCCCCTGCCCATTATGGCCTCCTGGAAAAAGCTGGACACACAGGAGACTGCGGGGCCAGAATGGAAAAGAGCATTTATCAAGGAATAGCAGCCAAATGGAATGGCTCTTTTAGTACCTGAGTTGTCGCAGCATTAAAGGAAATCCCAATCAATGAGCATAAGCCCAGTCCTGCAGCTACCGACAGTGCAACCAACAGGACGCCAGCCAGCCCCACGGCACCCTGGGACTTGGAGCAATCCCAGCGCAGCATGGTTAAACAGGCATAGGCAAGCTGCAAGCAGAACAAGGGGGAAACACAAAACAAAAGCTCAACATTAGAACGGGTCATGATTCTAATGTTTTCCCCCACTCAGCACCCCACATCCAATGGCAATAAAACGTATTCAACCCCACAGCAACAAAACTTTTTACATTACAGTCATGGAACAATATGAGTTCAAGATGGGACAACTACAATGGAGGGGAAAAAACACAATGACTTTCTAATAAACCGTTAGGAAGCCAAGCTCTCCCCGTGTTGGATGCACACTTGAGGTAAGAGCACGTAAAGAGCAGGAGTGCCACAGAAAGGTAAAAACCAACAATGAAATGCCACTCAGACCCAACCCCAAACGCCAGAAGCCCAGAGTGGATCATTACCATCAGTAAGTAGCCACTGGCTACTCGGATGACGCTGACATCAGAGAAGGATCTTAGGATGTCATCCAGAGTTGTGGTAGTGAAGGAAAGCACCTTTTGAGTGGAGTTCTGGGCCACGCTCTGATGAACCACCTGTGGTGACAGTGCATAACACAAGCCTGAGTTCTCAAGTAGAATTAAAGCTTCCAGAAGCTTCAATAGTACAGACCTTGGGGGAGACTTCGTCCCACTGTTACGCTTTCTTGTCTGATACAGTTAACAAAAGCTTATCATTTAGGTAGAAAGGGGTACAGGCTGATCTTGGACTGACAACAGACCCTGGCTCTGGGGTGAAAGGAAAATCGCTGACCATGGAGAATGGCTGCTGTAGAGAGCTAGCCTGGGGAAAGGGAATTCACTCAGAGTGCTTTATTTTACCACAAGTCTAAGACTCCTGCTCTCCTCTCCCTAACTCTCCTGACCAGTCTGCAGTCTCCAGTCTGCAGTCCCATCAGTCCCTCCTTAATCCAAAACAACTCATTCTTACAGCCACTCACCCTCCTCCTCCATTCGCTGGCCACTTTGAAAAGGTCACATGCAGCTCCATAGAGGTCAATGCTTGGGAAACAAAGGCCAGCCCCTGTCACATGACCCGACCAAGGGGCCTGCAGCTGTGAATAGATTCTATACCTTGCTAATGGTTTCCAGATACCTTTTCTTGCTCACCAAGTGTTTTGTTTTGTTTTGTTTTTTAATAGACCAGTCTAATGCCTGAGCTTTTGAGTTCACAACTGGGCTACCCGAAGCATTTCAAGGCATTTGAGCCTGGCTAACCATGTCTTCAATATTACCTCAAGATTTTCAACAGTAAGTTAGCTTCCCATCAAAATTCCTAGGAATCATAATGTGTGAAGATAAACCCAAAGGAGGTAAAGATAAATCCAAAGGAGGAATTGCATGAGTCGAGTCACTGGTGCCCAGATCTGCAGGTGGTTTACCTCTACGTATGTTCTCTGCCATGCCTCTAGGATGGCCGCTGCCTTGTCCTCGTTCCAGTTCATGTGCGAGACATATTCGTACCCTTTGAAGTGCTCATACATCTGCTTGGGCGTCATTAACTGAAACATGGTCTGCAGGGCATGGGCGCTGGAGTGGGGTAAAAGAGACCAGAAGGCACATCAACATTCCCAGAAACAGCTTCCACAATGGTAAAAATCCCAAACGCACCCCCCAACTCACACAGTTCCCATCCTCCCCATGAGCACATGTTTCCGTTCAGACGGGACTGGGATGGTTATTTTTTTAATAGATTGATATACCATATTAAAAGTATAACCTTACAAACCCTTTACAGATAGACCCCCAAAATTAAATTAATAGGCAATTTCCTTTCTCAGTTTCCATTCCTTGCAACAGGAAGGGGACAGGAGTAGATAGCTTGACCAGATACAGCGGGCTCAGTGAGGCATACGTGGTGTGCAGACTGTGGCCTTCCCAAGGGAGAAATCACAGACCAAACACCTGACACTTGACTGGCCAGACCCTGCATACACACAAAGGGTAATTCTTGTTTCGCCTTTGATTCTTAGCCTTTTCCTTTAACCGTATGTGACAGCACTGAGCCCATACCATTCAGCTCTATGCACTGTGGCTGGTTTCTTTTGCCTATTTTATATAGTATTTGCCCCCTTATTTTCACATAATAGCAAAGGATAACATCCATAGTTTCTCTAAAAGCAACAAATCCATTCTAGACAGACATCCTGCACAGTGGCTTTTCAAGCTGGTCTGATCTGCTAATATTTCTTAATATATGATTAACCCAAACTAGGATAGCAGTGAGGTATGGACATAAGATACTTGCAGATGACAGAGCGGAAGTGATTTTTAAGGAAAGGAGAAAGCATCATGGGCTTGGGTTTTGCTGTGTGCTGTGTTACCTGACAAGTTTCCCAGTGCTGTTCTTGACTGTGCCACCCACAATCAATTCTTCCTGCCAGTGCATATACTTTCTGGACAAACCATGACATCCACCATTCAAAATAAGGGCCATATCAAGAGGCTAAAATAAAAAGACAGCCACATCATTATGAGAATTAGTAGGCAGGTCACATGCCTTGTTAAAATCCAGTGCATTAAGGGCTTGTTTGTTTCAGAGAGAACATTAATAACAAGGCTAATGAGAAGTGTATGGCAAATCTTACAGCAAAATTTAGCTCTATAAACAAATGTAGTTCTCTCGCCTAAAAAGGGGTGAAGGTTACAGAGAATGAAACCTTAAAAATGAAAATAATAAAGAGAACACTAAATGGAAACAGAAAAGCTTTTCTCTTTGCCCCCTGGGAATGCTGCATGGCTGTACTCACTTTGGTTGAATTTTTGTTGGGGGCAGTTGCAGGGCAGTCTGGATCGGCTGGATTGAGGCAGGGACGGTCCATGTACCCATGACCAACTTCTGCCTTATTCAGCATTTCCTCCCAGCTGTCAACTTGATAGTTTATTTTCTTCAACTCTTCTAGGAATTCCAGAGGGTCAAAGTTTGTCCACCGCAAAGGAGGTTTACCTCTGTGAAGGAAATCAGGAGGTGAGACTATGAAAAGCAGCCTTCAAAGACACCCTCTGCATATTTTTAGGCCATAATGTAAGAGGCTTTCTGGTCACAGGGATTCTGAGACTCTGGAATAAACAAATAAATGGTTCTTCTCGGGGTATCAGTGTGTAAACTTAATCCAGAGAGTGATTCATGACTGAAAACGCCAAGTGCAGGGCTTACAAATTAAAGAAAGCATCAAAGAACCTCAACCGCTGCTACAGTGTATTTAATCTTAAAAAATTAACCAATGGGCATTTCTAAACAGAAAACCCAGATCAAAAGTTAAAAAAAAAAAAAATAGATTGAGAAGAGCACAATGTCAAATTAACACTTGCAAGCCCAATAAATGCTCTTTAAATGTCATCAATCAAAACATTTGATCTCTGCTGCCTTTAACGATTCCATACTTGCCAGAGCTCTCTGACCACCTGGCAGTCAGGTGGCGAAGCCCCCTCCCCCCTGCGGCCCCAGCATCACCACCATCACTGCCACTCCCCCCACACTCACTTTTGAATCTGTGCTGTTGACAGACCAGAAAGGCTTTTGGCTGCCTGTTATGTGGTTCAAGCCACACTGTAGCTGCTTAACCAGGCTGAAGTCATTATTCAGACTCTCCCAACCAGAAAACACAAAACCCCTTATTTCCCATCTAAAACTGTACACTGAAGGTCAGGGGATGGCCGCTGCAAATTGCTTCTGCAGATATTTGCAAGCCAGGACAGAAACAATAACCCAAGCACTAACTCCTGCATAATTAACTGAAAATGTCTCTACTGATTAACAATCACTCTTTAAATGATGATGCATATATAATATCCAGCTGCTAGACTGGAGAGCATCAGAGACCATGGCCTTCAACACAGCACATTTCCCCTTAAATGTCATTAATGTGATCCAAATAAGGTATTTTATTTCACAGGATGATCTTACACTTTAACTCAAAGTATTTAGTTCTGCCTATGCCCACAAAATCATGCTCTTCTTCAAGGTGAAGGTTTAAGTCCCTGGCGTACAAAACTATGAACATTTTATAAAGAATTAAAAAAAAAAAACATACTCTGCAATAATTTGCATGTTATTTACATATAAATAGGTTGGTAAAGTGAATGAAATTTAATGATGCCTACAGAATTTTTTTTTTTAGAAAAAGAGGAGAAACATTCTGAACTCTTTTCTACCAACTAATCTTTTTTTTTTTTTTT
>NDGN011450740.1:0-25597 GCA_002564285.1 Tympanoctomys barrerae
TAAACCTTTCCTTCCCTAATTTGAGTGTTGGGTATTTGTCCCAGCAACGAGAGAAGAGTAACTAAGACACAGAGATTTGCCTGAGACTGAGATTAAGGACCGCAGACTAATTAATCTGGCAGAAGAAATTAATCTGGCAGTTGAATGTTGAGGCAGTAGCCTGGATATTGTTGAGGACCCGTAGCTAGAATTTTTTGTTTTTATTTTCCTTTGGTACCGGGGATTGAACTCAGGACCTCTTTCTTGCCAGGCAGGCGCTGATGTTGCTGAGCTATCTCCCCAGCCCTTTTAGCCAGATTTTTTTTTAAAACAAAGGTTTTATTTTTAAAAACTTGATACAGGGACTCACTATGCAATTAAAACTCATAGTGATCCTTCTGTCTCAGCCTCCCCAACACTGGGGTTTTGGGGCTAGCACAGCATGGCCAGGGTTCTGGGACCAGCATGGCATGAGATAGTGGGGATTGAACTTGGGTCTTTGTGCTTGCTTGCCAGGCAGGCACTTAGACTGTCAAGCTATCTTCCCCACCCCAGTTAGCCAGATTTATGTTGAGAATCAAGAGCAAAGAGCCCAGAAGAATGATTTAAAATGTTGTGAGTTTGGCCAGAAAGGAAGCTTCAGTAAAATTGTACATTACAAAGATAAAGCTGAAGAGAGCTTGATTGCTGAGGATGAACCAGAGAATAAAAAAAATGGCCTGAGGGCATCACAAGAAGAAGCAAGTATCCACCCTCTGCAGTCTCAAAATTGCAAAGGTGAATGACTGCTTTGAGAAGAAAATTGTGGATTGCCACATTCCAGGACGGGGATGGCACAGAGAATTTGTTCCTTAGAATTAGGTTCAAACTACTCACTGATCCAGGCACTCGACACCTACAGCCATGAAAGAGAAAAGCATGTGTTCTGCTCCAGGTGGCAGCAGACCTTGGCATCATCCACATGGCACTGGTTTTAGGTGTGAAGAATGCAAGAGTTTAAAAGGCCAGGCAATGTGCCCCCAAGAAGGCAGTATGTAAAGTTGTGAATGTGGAGCAAAAGGTGTGGTGGAGACTCCAGAAGTTTTGAGAAGCCAGGAACATAGATTGTCTGAGGAAAGCTGCAAGCAGGGAACTAAGTGGGCTCAAGAGAGCAGCTTTGGGAGCTACAACCACCAGAAGTACCATATGGGTGGAGCCCCATGGAGCTCACAATTTGTCATAGATTGGTTCAGATGTTGAATGTGGAACTATAGGACTAAATGTCTGCCCTCCTGGATTTTGGACTTGCTTTGGTCTCAATTCTTTGTTATCCTTATTTGCATCTTTGGTTTATCTTGTGCCACTGAATATTGGAAATGTTTAGCTTTTTATTTGTACAGGGGCTTATAGCTAAAAGTTTGTCTTACTTCTCGGAGGAAACATGGGCCTTGGAATTTTCAGCAATGCTAAAATTGTTAGGGCTTGGTAACTCTTCAAGATGGACTAAAATGTCTTTTGCATAAAGGGATGTACATGAATCTTTGGGGGGCCAGGGGCAGAATGTTACGGTCTGTGTCTAGATGTCCCTGCAAAAGCCTCATGTGGTCATGGGTGGGGTTCTAGAGTTTATGACTGATTTATGATCCAATGCTGGTATTATGTGAGTGCTACACCTGCCCTAGGATGTGTAGCCTGTATACAATGTAAGGAAGGGAAAGAGCCTTGCTTTTTGTTGTTGTTTTTGCTGCCTTCCATTGCTATAGACTGTTGCCTCTCTTCCATGTGCCACTCTGCCTTAGAGCCAGCTGATTATGGACTTAAACTCCACAAACTATAAGCTAAATAAACCTTTTCTTCAGTAGTTTTTATTTTTTAAATGAATTTAGGACAGAGTCTACAGGGTGTACAGGGTCTCACTATGTAGATCAGAGACATAGTGATTCTGTTTTTAGCCTCCCAAGCACTGGGATTACAGGTGCATACCACCATGCCCAGTCTCAATCGTCATCTCAGTGTGCCCCAGGAGTGGAGCCAGCACAGCACACCAGGGATTGAACTCTAGCTGCTATGCTCTGCCTAAGCAGGAGCTTTAGTCCGCTGAGATATCTAGCTGTCCCTAGTACTTTTTTAAAAAAATGTGTTTAGTACAGGGTCTACAGAGTCTCACTGCACAGATTAGACTTGTAGTGATAGTCCTGTTATCAGCCTCCCAAGTGTCAAGTGCTGGGATTACAGGAGCATGCCGCCATGCCCAGTCTCGATTGCTATCTCAGTACACCCTGGGGGTGGGGCCAGCATGCTGCACTTTACCTAAGCAGGCACCTTAATCTGCTGAGCTATCTGGTCGGCCCTAAAACCTTTCCTTCTTTAATCCTGGGTGTTGGGTATTTTGTCTCAGCAACAAGAGAAAAGTAATCAAGACAGGTAAAAAGGAGGAAACTAAACAGAGCGGTGCTGGAGCCTCAGAACAGATGGGAAGAAACACAATGGCATCCACACCCTAGGACTGGCAACTTCCTCCTTCTGCTGTACCCCGAAAGCTGGCACTCTGGCTGGGAGCTTTATTATGAAGCTGGTGGTGGAGTCAGGTGGAGGGAGGGGCATAGCTGCCGGTTCTGTTCCGGGAGGACAGGTTTCAGTGATGTTGGCCTTTCACATCACTGTCCTGGGATGTCACATTCCCAGAAAGCTTCCCTGCAGTATACAGAGGAGAACAATAGCTGAAGGGCCAGCCCCAGGCCAGCAGAGTGGTTCTTGTGTGGCTCTCAATTTCTCCTCCCACCTAGAGGGATTTGGCATGAAAGAGTTTGTGCAGTAGGAGCTCCTCTAGCTCTAGGGAACCCATAGAACTATGAACCAAGTCTGAAGCATCCACTGTCCCTGAAAAGAGCACCTTGAACACTGTTTACTTTTCAGTGTAAACATTCAACTTTTTTATTTTTGGAAACAGGGATTGAACTCAGGACCTTATAATTGCCAGGCAGGCACTTAGGCCACTGAGGTATCTCCCCAGCTATGAACTTATTTTTTTTATGAACTTATTTTTAATGCCTAAGTGCAAATCAGTGGTTCACATGGGCATCACTCAAGCACCAACCATGTGGCTCTCCTTGTAGGACCCTGTGAGTCTTCTCATTTCTCTGCCTTAGACAATCTTCCTGAAAGCAGATTGAGGGTGGAATGTCCAGGCTGGACACCAGGCACTCTGAATTATAGGCATCAGACATTTCCCATGTGATCTGCTCCCTGAGGCTTGGTGTGCCAGAGGACAACAGGGATTGAATTAGAATCAACTGGAGAGATTTAAGAAGATGCCCAAGATCCACCCCCATGAATGTGAACTCGTCGATCTTGAAGACTGCTAGTTGAACAGGCACCACTAGACCCAATGTCTATGACCACGATGAACAAGTGACAGTTACTGTAGTACAGACCTTAGGGCCTGCTGTGAGTAGCAAGTTCTGCAGACAGTGAACAAAAATGAGGGACTTTCAGGAAAAATGTGGGTTTCAGGAGACAGGGAAAAGCATGTTGGTGCCAGAATTCCAAGTGGCAGAAGGTCAAGGAGCTCTAAGCTAGAGAAGGGAAGGCTACAGTCAGAGTTATTTCCCAGCACTGGGTCAGGCAGGACCCAAGGCATAGAGGTGAGGCAAAAATGGGGATTTGAAGCTTGGGCCAATTAGATCCAAAAAAGCTGACCCAAACAGTCTCAAACAGACTTCAAAGTGTCTGCTGCAAGCTATCTGTTAAATAAGGAAAGGTCTGGCTTTGTTATTCAAAGATCAAACGTGTTCAGTGGTCATAGGCGCTTGTCCTTGGAGTGGGTCCTCCCTGCCTCCCACAGTCCACTGCACTGCCTAGGACCAGGACAGGCACTGGACACAGGCAGGTAGGCAGCAGAAGGGCCTAGAAATCAAGGAGCTGGAGAAAATAAGAGAGCAGTGGGGAGGCTAGTGAATGCCACAGGTCAGAAAGAAGCCCTGTCGTATCCTTGAAGACTGAGTAAGATTATGAGACAGAAGATCAAACAAGGGCAGCAGGGCTGGGGAGATAGCTTGGCAGCGTAAGTGCCTGCCTAGCAAGTGCAAGGATCTGGGTTTGATCCCCAGTACTCCATGCCATGCTGACCCTGGAACCCTAAGTGCGCTGTGCCATCATTGAAACCAGGTGTGGTGGCACACACCTGTAATCCAAGCACTAAGCAGTCTGAGATAGGAGGATCACTACGAGTCCTAGCTGTGTAGTAAGACCTGTATCAAAATGAAAAATACAAAAACAAACAAGGATAGCATGTTTTTTCCTTTCTCAAAAACTGAACAAAGATTTTACTGAAAGACAGCAGATGACCAGGGAACTGGGGACAGAGTTGCCTGGGTTCTCATCTTTCTGCAGGTTAGGCTGATCCCAACAGCTCTAGGGTCTGTACAATGGACTCTATATGCTCGTATCTCATTATAATGAATTTGACTCTTTGGGGACCATGAATTCCCACCATCCTCCAACTGTTTCATCCTCTGTTTTTTTTTCCATGAGCTGCTCATCTGTTGCAAGTGCAAGGCCCACACCTGGGTGAGAAGTGTAGATTTACCATGGGTTTACAGGAACTGGGCCGACAGTCTAGGTACAATTGCTTAAGAGATGGGCAGTGGTGGTCAGGCATTTTTGGAATATGATGGGAGATGGGTGGGCTTGTCTATGTATCCTTTCTTTTTGGCAGAGTAGAGAAGATTCAGATAACGGGAGCCATCACTTTGATGGCTATTACATTTGGGATAAACTCTTCTATGTTGGGATAAACTGTTATTCCAGTTTATGGTGGGATAAACTGTTTTACTTTCTCTGAAAAAACTCCATAAAGCTTTTCCTAAAAACAGCTCTACACTACAAATCATTCCTTCATCAGACCCTACAGGACTATGTTCTCAAAATCAAACATATATCAGAATCACCTAGAGGGCCACCCTTAAGAGTATAGTAGGTCTGGGCCGGGACCAGAAGATTTGGATTCCTAACAAGTTCCTAGATCACACAAATGCTGCTAATTTGGGACCATGCTTTTGAGAATCACAACTGTTAACACATATCCTCTACTTTAAAATTTCATGATTTGAATTTTGCTAAGAAATACTCCAGAGTTATTTTTTTTGGATGTCAATCTATCTTCCCAGCTGGATCTCTATTCCTTTGGGACAGGTATGATTTTTTTTTTTTTAGAACACATCAGTTAGGAACACATGGTAAGCTAAATACTTAAGAGAGTGGGAAGAACTTCAGAGAACTTGACACCTTCAAGCAGACAGCAGTCAAGTATGGTTAAGTTTAGGGTCCCTACATTTTGTAAAACATTATCTGTTTTTTTCTCAAATTCACACCCACAGAAAAAATTAACTTGTTTCAGCAATATCCTAAAGAAAAACTCCAGTCTTGATTTAGGAAAAAAAAGAATTCATTCCTTCATCCTTCCAAACAAGGTACAGTACAACTGAACAGCAATGCATATTTCTGAAAAAGACAACCACATCTTATATTGCTCACTATTCTTTAAGTATAATTCAGATATTAAGGAAAATAGCTGCTAATCACATTAACACATTACAGAAATCAAAATTAACTTACCACACAAAATAAATTAAGACATTAAATATTAACCTTCTCAGTGCAACATATACAGAAGTCAGAATGAGTCCTAAAAAAGCATCAGGTTTGTATAATAAAGGTAATGAAAAGTTGAACATTTTGGTAAGTTATTACAGTAGAAAGAGGGGTTTTCAGTACTCTGTGTGTGTGTGTGTGTGTGTGTGTGTGTTTCCACACGTGTATACCACTGGGTCTTTCAAAAAGTGAAGTTCTGTGGTTCTGGGGTTTTGAGTCAGTCCTCTCCCCTTGGCTGGGTATGCTGGGAGAGCTGAAAGGCCAGAACCTAATAAGGAGCTGCGGCCTCCTGAGTAGTGTGAGAGCATCACTGGTCTGCTTTTGTCAAACTGCCTGGAAGAACACCTGGAGGTCACACGCCTTGGAAAACTGGCTTGGAGATACCAGGCAGCTTTCTATACCTGTAAAAGAACACTTCTGCCCAAGAAGTTCTAAACTCACAAATCCTCCTCCTCATTAATGTGCATGGGTGTCAACCCCTCCCTTCTTAGGGCCACTGTACTCACTTTTCCTGCTGGGACACATAATCAACTCACCCCTCGCTTCTTACCCATGCTGGGCCCTACCTTCCAGTTTGGATCTGGCTGCTGTATATCATTCTATGTAGAAAGTTTCCTGCCAGTGTGTTTAGTGTCACAGCCTGTAGGACAGCAGAGAATTCAAGCCCCATAAAAGGCTTGGAGATTTTTATAGAAAGTTATTTTTTAGATGGGGTCTTTTCAGAGACACTTACATTCTGGAAAAACATTCCCCACTGCCGCACTGTTCAGCAGGTCAGGATTCTTGAACAGTTCCCTAATCACAGGAAACACTTGGCTTTCGGAAGGGCAAGGAAACAGGGATTTTGCAAGGATGGCTGAGATGCACTTGAAGCCTAACAGGAGCAATTTTATAGGTAACCAAAACTTTCCCCTGCCAATAAATGGCACAGAGATCCAGTGCTTGTCTTCATGTGATTTCCAAGTAGAAAATAAGGCTATGATATCCTTGGACATGGACCATCAAGCCAACCAAGCCCACCTCAACCCAGCCTCACACCCACTGGTTTCCAAAGGTTTAATTCAGAAGATATTTCTGAAGGGCACACATTTGAGCTCAGTGGATGTATAGACACAAGGAAGGGGGCACTGGCAGCCATGACTGGCTGAACCCTAGAACCAGAGAATTCACAGACACTAAATCCAGGGTCCTCTGCTTCTGTCACGTGTCCATCTCCATTTTCTTGCACCTCTGCAAAGCCTCTTGGATGCCAATCACTGATAACATTTTTAGGTGGACTCTGATCGTTCACCCATAAAGTGAAGAAAAAAGCTGGTAACACTTTTTCACAATTTTTACTCCTTTAAAAGCAATCAGATCTTCTAGGAGTCTCAAACCAGAAAAGATTGTCTTAAAGAAAAAAAAAAAAAAAAGGTGAGCTCAAGTTAAAAACACGTGACACTCCTCCATGTTCACTGGCCTCTCTAAACCAGAATCTGAGACTGGAGGGGGCTCTGCCAAGAAAGCCGAGTGCATCCCAGGGGCTACAACCAGCGTCCATTGCTGGGTGTTTGAGCAGGAGGCTTAGCCAGACCGCAGCTCACGTACCTGCTGCTCGCAGGACTGACCCAAGGCATCCCAACTCGGGCCTACTTCAATAGTTTCAGAACCTGGGGCTATGCCAGCTGCACTGCTCGGGGCTGGCTCTGACAGGCCCGCTTTTAGTTTCTGGTGTGGCACCATTCAATAAATGCCGAAGTTAAGCCACAGATGAGATCACGGCCTTGATTGTAAGAAGCAGAAATTCACAGAAATAGAGTAGGGAAGAAGAATTAGGGGAAAGGCAAAAATTTCCAGTAAAAGCCAACTTGCCACGCGAAAGACCCTTTCAAGGCATGATAAGTTAGATGCACGGAAGGGCTAAGAGCAGAATTCTTTCATTTTTAAAAATATTAGTGAGTAGTTTCTCTTCACATCAATATTTTATATATTATTTCATTGCTGTTCTGTTTCCAATTTTTAATGAAAGTTCTGAAGAATGAACTCCCGCCGATCATTTGCGGGGACCTGCTGCTTTCCACAGGCTGGCCCAGCAGGTCACAGTGTTCTCAACTGCTAAGGAGAACAACTTCTGCTCCTCTGGAGGAGAAAGTGAGAGGCTTGTTAGTGTTTTTGTCCACAAAACCGGCGTTCTGAATGGAAAGGGAAAAAGAAATCCACTGGAAGATTTCTCTTAATGCTTAAAAATAAATAGGAAACTTAAATTTCTCCTTTAAAAATAAAGCAACAAACCAACCAAGCAACAAAACGGAAAATGAAGGATTGGTCCCCTTTCATGGATTTGGCCTGAAATGCCCACGGCTGGCTGCTAATGCCCAAGCTGGGCTCAAAAAGAGGTCAATCCATCTCGTTACCAAGCAGTAGCGTATGCCTTGTGTTTACCTGTGTCGCACAAGTGAGCCCTCCTGTCCTCTCTCCTCAGTGGAGGGGCTAGATCCCTCCTGCTGGAGCTGCTAAATTTTCCAGCAGAATGTATCCAGGCATATACCTGCTTTGTGTTTTTGATGTATGACCTCTGGGCCCTGATCCTCGCTGCTACCAGAATCCCACTCTGGATCCAGTTCCGCAGCCTCCCGTTTTAGTTGTCTCACAGAGGCCAGTCATTTCTGGTCAGTCTAGGTTTTTAGCCAGCAACACATACATCACTAGTGTTTAAGTCTGAAGGGGTGTGTGCTTCTTACATTGACTTAAAAGATTAAAAATAAAATCATTATCCATCTAATAAATAAGAAATTGCCTTTGAGGTGGTAACAACTTAGGAAGGTCTTCAACATCATGGGTCCACAGAAGATGTCACATTGGTTGAGAGTCTGGTGGTAAGAGGCCAGGGATCCCCTTAAACTAAATGACTTCATGTAACAATAAGCCACTTTTCCTTCTCTGCTTCCGACATGATACACACAGATGAGACAAAACAGCAATAACTACAGAATCTCTGGTATTAGGAAGGATTCTTTCTTGGGGAGGCGGCCTATCAAGAAAAAAGATGGCCTGGATCCAGGGCTGGCAGGAGACAACTGCACATACCTGGACTCAGACAACGCCTGACACACACCTGACGTAGGTAAACAGGAAGGCCACCCCTTTGCAATTCTTGTTCTACCAGTCTTTAAATTGTGGTCCACTGATGGCTTCTTGAGGGCAGAGCAGATAACCCCAAGCTGACAGAATTCTGACCAATTTCTGAAGGCCCACACAACACAAAATGCTGCAAAGTGAGGACAGGCAACTGAGGAGAGTTCTGTTGGCCCATCCTGGGCAACCCTGGTGCTGTTGTCCTACAAAAGGCCTTTCTTCGTTGGTTGCCACAGTCTACCTGGCCCAGTTCTTCCTCTGGCTCTTCAGACCACTGGGAAGAAAGAAAAAACAGGTTAGGCATTGTGGGTCAGACTCCTGCTATACTGGGCAAATAGCTTGGGACAAACAGTTGGAGATGGCATCAGCCAATGTTACCAGTTTCTCTTGGGCAGTTACACCCAAATTCCAATTCTGCTAGTTCAACCTCAGAGGTAGCAACTTCTGGAATTGTACTTTCAATATCAGAGGATACCAGAGGGCTGATGAGAAATGAGATGAGTTGTAGCAGAAGAGATGGGAATAGGAATGGTGGGTACACCCTGTCGGAGCTAGGTGCTAACCTAGCTTGCCTGGTACCAGCAGTTTCCTCTAAGGCTATTACAAGAATGGACCCATTATTTGTCAGTAGGTTAGCGCTAAAGGGCTCCTCTGTGGCTCGCATGGTAAGGCAGCATGGACACAATCCTCAGCTCCCGAGTGGAGCTCAGCCTGGACATCTGTCTGCCTTGATCCTTCCTGCAGCGCCTCTAGAGGTGTGGAGGGAAATATCCTGGCTTGGGGTGAAGCACATCTCAGACAGGGCTCATGAGTGAGTGCCCCCACTTCACCCATCCTTTAGGCCCAGCAGGCCTTCCCGGTGGTCCATGAGGTTGTAGAGGCAGGCGTCACCTCAGGGAGAGGAGCTCAGCCTTGGCAGTCATCTTGGCAAGACAGACCCATTCCCTCTCAAAGCCAACTTCTCAGTATGGGAGCAGAAGTGACATTAACAAGAAACTTTACCCAAGTGATTCTGCTGAGATTCAGACACACACTTTAAAACCTGCTACATATTTTGTTGAAATATTTAAACACCTTACTCCTGGTGTTAAAAGAAAAACCATTTACCTTTGTTAGCTATACAGCGGATCCCTCAAGGTAGTGAAAGAGAAAAGTGAGTGGGGCCTTCTGAGGTTCTGATTATCCCCTTCGTTTCCCTATTGATTCATGGTGGGACCCCAGCAAGCATTCAGGAGACTTTACACACTCATGAATTATCTTCCTCTATGGCCTTCATAATGGTTAATGGTTGCATGTCCAAGCTGTGGGCTCCCCAAATTTAAAGTAGTGTTCTTGTACAAGCACTGCCATTATTGAAGCAAATAAACAAATGGTGCTGTTAGACCTTCAGCTCCCTACAAGTCAGATTATTATGATAATTAATGAATGCAGGAGTGTCAGACTGCCAGGCCTATTTCTCTCTACCCTTTCTGAGCAACCCTGAGCTCCCAGAAAGCCACCTGCTAGGGAAGGACAGCCCAGGTAGATCAGCCTTTGGTGACTGTCTCCTGGTTCTGTACTTCCTCAAAAGGAAGTTTTAGGTTATAATGGGTTCTACTGGGCAAAAGTATATTCCAGGATAGCTTGTTGATGTGGCCGAGATTTTTCAGGATCTGTTTAGGTGCAGGAATTATTCCATGCCAGGGCCCAAAAGCCAGTGATTTTGAAGCTGCCATTTGGACCCAAATACAGATGTCCATCTTCTTCTTGGACATTGGTATAATTCATAAAAACAATGTTAAATTTAAGGGAAATCATGGGATCTAAAAGCTTGGAGGGTTCTCAGAGACCTTTTGTCAGCCAAACTCTTCCACACATCAAAGGAAAGAAGGACAGACAGTGAATATCTGTTATGTGTCTACCATCTGGGACACACTAAGCCGGGGGGGGGGCACACTTGTGGTACGTGTGCTGCAGCGGGCTATTTGTTCACTGAAAGCTCACGTTCATCGGCACTGCATGATGTGTGCTATGTCAGTGTTCTCCTAACTTGAACACAATCTTTCAAAAAGAAAACTGAGACAGTATGATGTTAAGTGACATGTCAAAACTCACACAGTCACCAGCAAGGACAAAAGAGCTCCCTTCTAGGTCAAACATACTTAGAATGAACCAAACCTGAGCTGGTAGAGTAAAACAACCTCTCCTTTCCTCCTCCTGGCCTCACTGTCCTGGAACTTGGGCCCTGTCTTGGAGGAGGGACTCAATTTCCTACCTGGTAGTGCCTTCTAAGAAAGAAAAGGCTCTTCACCCTCGAAGCTACCCTTTACCTGTTTCTGAGTGGCAGCAGGAGGTTCTTCCCTTCAGGAGGGCACTGGGCTTCTCATGCCTGCAGACGAGAGCGCGGCACCACTCACAGTGCTTTCGGACCTGGCAGCAGCTGCAAAGAGCCAGAGAGGAGCGTCTAAGCTGGAGTGGGGTAGGAGAGCCTGGTAGGAAGCCTGGCTGGGCATCTCTGGTCTCCCAAGCAGCCTTTCCACAGGGGCCTCTGGGGTATGGAGCCAAAGAGCAGTGGCTCTCTGGGGCAGATTCTGGCCACCAACAATAGTACCTGTTGGCTGTCCCAACACAGCAGAACCATTTCTGCTCTAGAGCTACTGAGTCACCTGGCTCCTACTTCCCTGGCTGCCAGGGGGACTGGTCATTTATCCACCTATCTTTCTAAAGAACCAGTTCTTAAACTACAAATGAAGGAATAGCCTTGCAACAACCACTAAGCAGCTCCCCCTTGTTGGTAGGGCTGTGGGGAACCAAGAGTCCACTCAGCAGGTACTAGCCTGAAGCAGAGCAGGAAACACGGAGGTGCTGACTTGATTCACAAACAAGGGCTTTGAGTCCTCCTTTGAGGACTGAACTGAGCTTTGGAAATCCAAAGCTCTGGATTTGGACTCTCTGTAGTCTTACATTACCCAGAGTTGGGAAGTGACAGAGTTAAGAGGACTTCTACGTCCCTCTGCAGGCAGCAATGAGCAGCTTTCAGTTAGAAAAACCAATCACAGAACTCAAAAGAACAGAGAAACATCTGTCCGCCTAGCGAACAGCCCCTGAAATCAGGAAAGGCTTCATTCCCACGCATTCAAACCTTAACACATGTGCAATCTATGCAGCCACGGGCTGGGTTTGGGGGAAGCTTTGCAGCTGACATGACCCCAAAGACAGAGGAGGAAACAATAAGCTAGGGGCTGTGCCTCTCGGTGCTAGGTAGCCTTTCACGGTCTCTACCCTAGCCCCTGCTCCTCTTTTTCCACCCTGTCTTGCACAGGAAGTTTAAAAAGTTACTAAGCCTCTGAATCTTGGAGCAGCAGTGCTGAGAAGGAGCCCTGAGATCTTCTTGCCTCACCTTCCCAACTCATAGGTAGAAAATGAGAGGCTAATGTTGTTGGTCTGCTAGGAGGTGGGTCTTCCTAACTTACACAGTCTGGACTGGGATCAGCTTATCTCACACCAGAATCTAAAGTTCTTAATTCCTGACCTATCAATGACACTTTCTCATAGCCACTAGCTAGGCTGGCATGCTCTGGTCACTTCCCAGCCAGGAGTATTCCAGGGCATTGGAATCAAGGCCTCTAGATCCCTCCAGCACCAGATCACTAGTGCCATCTTAGACTGTACAACTCAGCAGGGCCACATGCCTAGCAACTAGCAGCCTAAAGAGGCTCTGACTTTGGCAAGGACAGGCTGGGAGGAGACAGAGGAGAGGTCCTCAGACTGGCTGCCTCCCAGGGAGTAAGAGATGCTATCCAAGGACCTGGATTGTTCCTGAAGTCAGCTTTCCAGTCCTTTTAAGGAGGTCCAAGTGGGCCTCCAGCCTTGTTCTTAAGGATCTGGGACCCTTTGGCTATGGCAATAGAGCTACAGAAGTGCCAGGTGAACACAACCAGTTAGCTAGCCCTGGTAAATGAGACCAGTGGCCTGCTAAGTGGCTTCCACTCTTAGGGAAGGTCTCTGTGAGGGGCAGAGCCCAGACTGTGCCCTACCTGAGCCAACACTGCTTTTCCATTTCTGCAAACATGCTTTCCCAAGGTATAAGCAAGTGGAGTGGAACTCAGGGAGGAAGAAAAGCTGTGCCTTGCTCAGCCCCTCCTTTCCCACTTAGTGCTGGCTTGGCACTGGAGGAGGAGGCAGAAGTTGTGGCTCTTCATTTATTCTTTCTTTTTTTTTTTTCTGACAAGAAGCAGGGGCATGTGCCTTAGATGTCCCAATGACATGGGACAGCAAACCAACAGGAGTCTGTGTGAACCTGGACAGCTCCAGTGGGCTAAAGTCTGGCTTCTGGTGTTAGCATAAAACTGCTTACTCCAGCCATCCACTTACATCTCTACTGTGAGTCAACCTGCACCAAGCTGACCTGTGGATGCCTTGTGCTTGTCTTAGGGGTACAAATCCCCTGGGAGTTTGCCCTGTGACTTGGACTCTAGATATTTCCAGGTAATAAATCTGGCCTGGTGCCAGGTGCTAGGAACACAACACTATTCCCAGAGTCTCTGACACAGCAGAACATTAATAGATATGGGCTAGGCTGGAAATGGGGCTAAGAAACTCCTGGAAAGTGTTCTTGGTCTGAGGCTCTGAACAGCTTCCTGGAGGATACAACACAGAAGCTGGACTTTGGAGGAGAAAGAGAGGTGGAATGGCAGAGAAAGAAAATCCATGCAGAGTGGTGCTTGTCAGCCTATAATAATATTAGCAGTGGCCTTTGATGTGACTTGAGAATTTACAAAATTCCTCCTGTAGAAAAAAAGTACTTCTGCTATTGTCCACTAGAGGCTGGGCGCTGTTTCCAGTTCTGTCTGGAGTGCCGCTCTGCTTCATCACTGTTTCTGTGGAGATGGAGCATGCCTTTGGATTGATGTTGCCTCCCAGCAGTGCACAGACCCACTGCTGGGACCTGTCCGGGATGCTCCAGACCTTGCTACAGCTTGGCTGCCACCCCGTGCCAAGAGGCACCTAAGCTCCTTTAGCTTTGCCAACACCACTCAGACTTGACAGTGATTAGCCGTGCTGGGGCGGCCCTGGTATGAGGCCCTGCCGCAGACGTCCCTGCTGGGACCCAAGAGGCGGCAAATACTCACTGTATCAGCACACATGTGATGATGAGGACAGCCAGGGCCACGATGGAGACCACCACCAGGGCAGTGATGGCCTGCTTCTTCTGACTGGCGGCCACGACGGCCAGGAGGTCTGCGTGCTCACAGCGGGCACCGACGTACCCAGAATGGCAGCTGCGGGAGAAAGCAAGGTTAGTATGCTCTTAAAAGAAGGTCTTTTCCTCTGTTCAGAGAAGGCTGGGCCACAGGGAGCTGGAGCCCACAGGAACCCCTCCAGCCTTTGCTAAAGGAGACTACGTCATCGTGAGTTAAATGATCCTCCTCCCCTGCCACAGGCTCTGCTTACTGAGAGGAAGGAAAGCAATTCTCTCCATTCCCTGAAGATGAAAGGAGTGGTGAAGCACTCTGTGGTCACTGTTACTCTGTCACTTCTTGCAGAAAATAAAGGCAGAAAAAGTGTTTGTGACAAGAACTTCATTTTGGCGGTTCATAAAGATCCAGGTTATTTTCAAACCCAATGCAATATATTGAGAAATTCTGATGAGAGAGAGTAAGCATGCTAAATGAGTTGAGGGCATAGGATGTGCTTAGTTTTTTGTGTTTTTCTTGTTACATTCCTCATCAAGTTTAATTAGTCCTGCAAGTATCCAAGTACACAGGGAATATCCCAGGCAGGGTGCAGCTGGGTGGGGGATAACGGATAGTGAGCCCAGCATCTCCACCTTGTTGGTTAGGACTGGAATCTTGGTATCCTCACATTCATCAATACCTGGTCCCCCTCCACTGCAGCACTAAGAAGGCGCAGCAAAGTTGTGCATGTATGTGTGTGCAGCTGACATGTGCCGGTGCACACATCACCGACAAAAGGCAACAAGGCCGCTCTGAGTCTCTCTGGTTTCGCTCACCATAGTACAGCCTTCTGCCGCGCACAGTGATGTCCACCTGCCGGTTCTCCAGGGCGCGTCCCAGCCATGAGATGCTGGGTGTCCCCTTCTACGAGCATCTTCCCCCCAGCACACAGATGGAAACTGGCTTGCACACTGGTCCCTTTTCATTGTTACTGAAAATATCTGATTGCCATGTTTAAGGACTTACTTCCTTGAGGGGCAGGCCCACATCTTGGGCTGGATCTGAGGTTCTGCCTCTTCCATATGGCAATGATACTGAACTTTTCTCTTTAAAGAATCTACCTTTTGATTAGCCAACTATAACTTTCACTTACTGATTAAAAGACCTCTATGAACAAGGAAAACTAAAAGTCCATTAACAGTCTAAAGACACCTGCCATTGTGCCCTGTGGCCTCAGGGCCACCATACTTGTGTTATTACTGAGTCTGGACCACTGAGTAGTTGTTATTTTAAATTCAGACACTTGTTTTTGGTTAAAGCTTATATATTTGTCTTCTTAGTTGTTGCATGAAAACATCAATCACTGCCGCCTGGCCCCTGCCCTTCCAGGACTCCAAAGGGTTTGTACCAGGCCTGCTGAGTCTGGGCTCGCTCCCACTCACCAGGCATCCATGGCCACGTGGCAGATCAAGACAGATGGGAGCTTACAGAGTAAACTCTTGATCAAATCTGGCTTTTGGTTTAGTCTCTAATCTTGAAGGGCAAAGGCATTTGAGTTTTAACTGAGCAAGGTATGTATGGGCTATAGCTTTGGTAAGGAAGCAAGTGGAGAGGGTTCAAGAGGGGTAGAAAATGCCCCATGTGGTTCTCTACAGAATGGGGTGTGGAGAACAGGGCCTGAACCATGGAGGACCAAAGAGGGAGGTATGGGGTATCTAGTAGAAGCCTTCTCCTGAGGAAGAATTTACATCACCCAAATCTGAGTAACACTGACTCACTCTCACAGCTCAGGGTGATAAGAGGGGGCAGGTGTATCTTCTATTTGCCCCACAGCTGTGGGGATTGGATCCAGGGAATGACCAGCTGCTGTCTAGTCCTTTTCTTTTTTAATTTTTAAATTCTGATACAAGGTCTAAGTTGCCCAAGCTGGTCTCATGTTTATAATCTTCCTACTGTAGCTAGCATTACAGGTGTGTGTGCCTCATTTGTGTTGTTTGTTTGGTTTGGTTTTATTAAAACTACTCAAAGGCAGGAGCAGAGAAAAAGCTCATCCAGTTGGCACTGGCTCTTGCCCTCTCAGGGGAAAGTGACAGCAGACCTGACTCAAGGCAGGGAGGTGATTACCAACTGCCTGAGGCATGCAGACATCTGAGCTTTAGTGTCTAAAGAATACTGGGCAAAGTGTCCTCCTCCCGCCTGTCCCCAGGGTTTTACTCCACACAGACTACCCTCTGCCTTCCAGCTTGGTGTCTGGGTTCTTCTCTATGACAGTCTCCCTGCAGGGTCTGCTCTCTCTTCTTTATCCTCCACCGAGTTATGTCACACCACACCCCACAAGCCCAGTATGAAACCCACGTGCTGCCCTAGAACAGTGCCAGGCACACAGGCACTCAGGGAACACTGCAGAATGAATGAGGGGCTGACCACCCCTGCCAGCTCTCAGTTCCTGCCTTCTTCTCTGCCTTACTGTCCTCCTCAGACTCCTCTTTGAAGACCACATTCTCCAAAGATACGCACTGTACATACTCATTTCTTTGTCCAGTCACCCATCCATGTATTTTCCCATAGCTCCTTCAATGACTTTCCCTGTCCCCTTTGAGCCCCCACATGACCATATTTGTCCCCTCTCTTCCTATTGTCCTTGCTTCTTCTTGCAGGGCATGGTCTGATTCTACCCAATATCCCGCTTCTTAGTTGCTCGTTATGGGGAGGGAAGAAAAGGGTTTGGTGATATCCTTTCTTAAAAAAAAAACCCAAGCTTCTATTAATATCAACTTTAATGATGTTGACTATTCTAGGCACAAGTCACCCAAAGAAGGAGGAGGAGGAGAAGGAGAAGGTGGAGAAAGGAAAAAGGATAAAGAAGAAAGAAGAGGAGGAGGAGGAGGAGGAAGAGGAGGAGAAGGAGACACCTTACCTGGCTACAAATGAGTCACATGTGACTTGGGTGCTGTCCTCTCCCTTACCTCAGCCAGGTACTACCCAGCTGGTACTACCCAGCTGCACATTGAAATCACCCAGGAAGCTCTGGAAACAGCCAGAGCCAAGGCCACGCCCCTGCATATGCTTATCTGATTGGTGTGGGCACCAGGTGCCTCATGCTGGCAGCCAGCCTGAGAGCCATGGGCTAGGACTGTCATGCACGTGCACAGAACCAAGAGCCAACAAGCCCCACATCTGCCAGTTCCTCTTTCTCCTCCCTCATCTCAATAGTTTCCCAGGGTGGAGGCTATAAAACAGGGCCTGTACATCAGATGCTAGAGAAATGGTAGCTGTTGCTCCCCTTCAATTTAAGGAAGGAATCTGAACAAACAGCAGTTACTGTACAAAGAGGAATGAGAGCTTTGTTTCTGAACACTTTCATGTATCACTTGACCATTCCGTCTTGTGTCTAGAGTGGGCTTGGGGAGCCAGTGACAGCCATGTGTCTAACATAAGGGTCTGCAACGCTGTCTTACCTTTGTAATTCTGAAACTGTGGCTCCAGAACCACAGTCAGGCTGATGCCCCACAATAAGAAGAAAAAGGAACAAGTGCAAAAGGAAGAGAAGAAAGAGCATAGCTGAGGAGGGGTCGGGAGCTGCAAAAGGACCCGAGGAGGCTGGGGCTAACAGGCAAGTGCTTCAGCCAGGGGCTCCAGGGGCTTTTCACTTTTGTTGCTGATTAAGCTTAAAGGTTGCTGGTGCTATTCTTAGGTGCAAAACTGCAGCTGTGGGCCAATTTTAACGTTAACAACTCAGCTGCCTGTGAGAAACCTTTCTCTTTCATTGAGAGCTTTTGGGTCTTCTCCACTTCGCTTGGTTCATGGTACCCTTTTCAAACGTTGAGAAATATAGTAATGCATGTAATGCTGTGTTCTGAACTTTTATTTTTTCTTAAGACAAATTTTCCCCAACTAGCAGATGAATGTTTCTGGGCAAACTGGAAAATATATGGGTCAGAAAGAAAAAGAAAAAAGAAAGCTCAAATCATTGCACCCCAACCCCAAGTGGAAGGCCAAACACACTTTCTCTTTTATATTATTTCTATATAGTTTCCTTTTTATTTTTTTCTTTTTTGAGATAGGGTCTCACTATGTAGTGCAGGTTGGTTTTGATTTTTTTTGTGGAACTGGGGATTGAACTCAGGCCCTTGTGCTTGCCAGGCAAGTGCTTATTCCACTGAGCCATCTCCCCGGCTATATAGTTTCTATACAGTTATTTTTACAGCTTTACATCAATTTCTCATATAAGCTGTCTTCACTGTTTTACTAGCCTATTAAAACTCTGCAAAACTCACTGTAAGCAATTGCACAGTAACTTACGTACTGCAGTTGCTCTATCAAACATTTAGGCCATAACCAGCTGTGCTATAAGTAATGCCAGGTCATAATTGCATACATATGTCTTTGTGTTTGAGGTGATGTCCCAGTGACAGAATCCCAAGGTAGGCTCCACATGGCACCGACTCTGCAACCAAACTGTCATTGTTACTTAACTTCTCTGTGCCACAGATTTGGCATCTTTAAAGTGCACGATAATAAGCCCTACCTCTTAGAGTTAGCAGCATCACATGCGTATCTTCCACAGAGCAGTAAGTCAGGGCCTGACACAAAGAAGGGCTACGTCAGTGCTAAAATGTAGAGAAAAGGATGGGGGTATTCTTAGTGCTCGGGAAACGTTATCTCTAGTTGCAGTGGGTATCCTAGGCTGGAGAGAGTACCTGATTACTAGCCAAGTTTCTTGGCATAGGTTCCAAGATAAAGTGCAAAGGGCCAAGACTAAGTTTGAAATAGTTTCAGAAATTTTTTACAGATAAGATTAAATTTAGAGATAATAAAAATCCAATATCCATTTTAAAGACATGCTTTATACTGACTTGCTTTTAACATGGAACAATTCCATAGAGCCAGGGCAGGAGGGGGCGTAGTTGGTACAAGGGCAGGTGTGCGGGGCTGGCTAGCCCTTGCCTCTCGAGAGCTACATTCACCTACCGTGACCATCTCTCCAGGCTGCAGCTTCCTTTGCAGGTCTGGGCCAAGGATCGCAGGACATACCTGCTGCTGTCCCTGAGCCATGAGGACAGTGGTGCTCATGTGCTGGAGACCGTGTGCATGGCAGCTGCAGTAGCAAACATCTTACACTGTCAGGGGACCTGAGCTTGGAGGTTCTCTAGTGTCATCTGCTTTCAGCGATGGTGACAGGAACAGTCTGTACCTGAGCCACCAGCCATGCGATGGTGCTGGGTGCTTAAAACATGGCCAGTGTGACTAAGAAGCTAAATCTTAATTAATTAAATCAATATAAACAGTCCCACATGTCTAATGGCTCTTGTCCCAGGCAGCAATTGCTTTCTATGCTTATTGTCCCTGAGTCCTTATTACAAGCCCATAAAGTGTTAGCACTCCCATTTTGTACACAAAGAAATTGAAGCTTAATGGGGCTAAGTCATTTATATAAGAGACTTAGCTGGCTTTTAGCCCAGGTCTGGCCTTCAAATCCCTGTCTTTAACTGCATCATCCTTCCTGGTGACCCTAGCTACTTTAGACATAGGCAGGCCCCAGGACAAGGACACACACTTTCTCCAGACCTGCAGCTCTGAGTGATGCCATAGCAATCGGCCCCTCCTTCCCGCCAGCTGGTTGTCAAGATGAAAGTAGATCCATATACAGTGGCTCCTGTGTCCCTAGGAGCTCATCCTTCCAAAACCCCCCAGGTGAGTCTCGGTCACAGGGCAGCCTGCTTGTCATTGATGGTGGCTGCATCTTCTCTGTCTGTTCAGATTCTACTGGAATGCACTGTGGCTAGGGCCATGTGGAATGTTTTACTTGGCTGATGGCAACGTGTTTTCACACTTTGCTGTGGGAAAGTTGTCAGAGAGCTCAGACACTGGGGAGCGCTTTGGACAGGTGGGAAACTTCAAACTAGTTGCCTCTGGTTGCCGACATGAGAACCCTTACAACTTGTCACCTGGTGGCTTGCTCTGACTGTTTTCCTTTGTTTGAAGGCTTCTGCATGCAGTAGACCAACAGTTTGAGGAATCTGCCTCAGGGAGAACTGGTGTCCCAGCCTCATCACACTTCTATAGCCTTACTGTCTCGGCACATTCTCTTCCCATCTGTTTTCTGATAATGACTGGATTTGAGTGGAGACTTAGTAGAGGCAGCCATAAATGTGCAGATGGACAATCCAGGGCTCATCTGAAGCATAAATGTTTGGGGATGATTTTTATTAGCTAGTTATTTAACTTTTATTGCTGTTCCCCCACTTTATCGTACACAATGTCATTTGAAGTCTTCTGGAGATCTAAAGATCATTCTCGCGGAAGAGACTCTAAAATGGCAGAATTTTAGAAAGAGAGCTCTTTCAAGGCCATGATCTTGGCCCACTCTGCGTTCTTTATCAGGTCGTGACAGATGACACTGTACCTCAAGGTATGTCAATTTTATTGACTACAGCATTGTATGTGTCAGCTTCCCAAAGCTTGGGTGGTTCTTAAGAGCAGGGACAGAATGTTCTGGTTTTCTCTGCATACAGGTTCTGGTCTAGTGGGAATTAATTAGAACATTCTTCTAGTTACTGTAAATATAAGAAGGTATAGGTGTGGTCCTGTCTTCCTGAGCTTAGGAGCCAGCAAGGGGGTGGGGGTGGGACAAATGGAACCCTGCACCAGAGCTTAGCGCAACAGCGCTAAGCAGGTGGGATGGTATGTCCTTCTCTGCCCCCATCATGCCATGTGTCAGAGCCAGAAGGGCCTTCAGAGAATCTTGACTTGATGCTGAATACTCGTTGCTCTTAGAGGTAACTGGGCAGCTGAAGGGAGCCTGGTGGTTATGCTAAGCAGATGCTGGGGACCAGCGTTCTGCTGTGGTGTTGGAGTGTATTGGAGAGAGGTGGGGACCAGAGAGCAGGAGAGAGCAAGCCTATCTGTAGAGGTGGTGGGCACACCTGAGTCCCAGCCAGTGCTGTCATTCTTCTGTTTATTCTGCAGGGATACATGGACTTCTGAAATGCTGACAACGAATTAAAGCCATTGAAGTACAGTATGGAGCATCACGTACTGCTACATACAGCATTATCTGTGGGTTGAATGCTTTCCCTGGCCTGCCAAGATCCAGCAGGAGAACTGAGGTAAAGAGGCAGCAAGTGTTTGCACGGTCATGCCTTCCCCAATGATCAGCTCTTCCCAGGCTGTCAGGGTGTCTTGACTGTCTCTCATTCTGTGTACTTGGCCCATAGGAAGGAGCTGTTAAGAGCCTGTGGCCAGGGGCCTGACTTGGGAATGACCCTAACCTTTCTCTGGAGGAAGTTTTATATGCAAGGGGAATGACCCCAACATCTTCCTTGGGAAAAATGAGCTTAGTGATTTGAGGTGAATTTTGAGAACTGAAGCAGGGTACCCTTTGGACAGTAGGTGAGAGTGTGGGTTTTGGGGGTGGAATGATGGGACTGAATCTCACCTTTGCCACTTTCTAGTTTTGGGACTCTGAGCAAACTTACTTTCTCTGAGCCTCAATTTTTTCACTTCTACAATGAAGGTGATAATCCCTGCTGGAAAAGGAAGTCACAAGGATTCCTTGAGAGACTGTGGGGAGTGCAGAGCACCATGCCTGGCATAAGCTGTGGCCTTTATTGAGAGATTACGATTGTTACTAATGGAAATAGTTATAACTGGGGAGAGAGCCGGCTGATCATCCTGACTTCCAAGATGTCATGGTATATGACCTTGATGGACAGTTATCTTCTTTGGGCCCAGACTAGGAGGGCCAGGAGATTAGTTGCTCACTCCTGCCTCAGCAGCTTCTGGTGGCCAATAAACAATCATTGCTTTGCTGGTCTGATGGCTGCAGCTACAGGCCACCAGCCTGCTGGAGGTTTACACTAGCACCTGACCTCATGGAAAAAAAAACCCAGGAAAGTCTTCCAACACATCGCCTAGTGCACAATGGGGACTGTGCTGGACTCTCGGCTCCCTGCTGGCAGGAAGAGAGCCTTCTGCTGGTCTCCAGGGAGGCTTTCAGCTATGTGGGGTGAGAGGCCAAACTCCCCTTCAGGACCAGTGTTTTTCCACAATGACCCGAGTACTAATAAAAACAATCTCATCAGTCCCCCAGAGGCCTCTAATGTGCATTTTAATAAGCATGATAATCATGAATAATGAAAGTGTCTACTATCATCAGCATCACTGTGCTTTGTGTTAGTGGAGTGGGTGGGAGGGCTCTTCCTTGGGGAAGTCCTTAGAGCTGCAGACATTCCCATGAGGAAGGTGGCCAGCATGCCTCCCTTTTTCCTCTCAGGTGATGCTCAGAGATACCCAGCCATGCCTCAGGACAAAGAAAGTCCCCCACCCCCACTGCTGACCCCAGCAGGCAGTCCCGGTCCCTCCTGAGCTAGGGCATCTTAGCTCTCATGCTTAAGAGCTCAGCGTCAGGAGCCAGAGTCTAAGCTCTGCTATGTGACCTGGTCACAGCCCAAGCTCTCTGTGCCTAACTCATGAACTCATAACGAGGATTAAATGAGTTAACACACAAAGTACGCTTCAAATAGTGCCTGGCATAAAGCAAAAGCTCCATAAATATCAGTTTTTATTGAGAGTATTGTTTGTGGTACTTCTAGGTTAGGCTATGTAACATCACTGACTTTTGACCTGTAAGAATGACAATTTCACATGATCACTGCTTGTTAACTGGGGACTGACAGCTTTAACTATTACAACTGAAGAGATGGTGACACTGGCATGTGGTGGGTAGAGAATAGCTAACATCCTTCAGTGCACAGATCAGTCCCCAATCAAAGAGCCCTCTAGCTCCAAATATCCACAGTGTCAAGGTGGAGGATGGGTCTGCCTAATAGCATTCAATTATGCATAGATGGTCTTAAAACATCTCTTTCCAAAACGTGTAGCATTCAGTGCTAGGAAGGTAAAGGCTTATCTCTGACAGCCTCTGGCCTCCAACCTTGTCTCCTTCTGTCTCCCAGTTGTAACAGCCTGACATGTAGCAGCCACCCTACCCATCCTGGCACTCCAGGTTTGGAACAAGCCTCTGGCTTGCCACACTCATCAAACCTGTCACCTGCTTGGGAAGCTTTCCTTGAAGGCCTTTCTTCCCACGCTGGCTGACCACAGGCTCAACCAGGCATGGAAGTCATCAGGTAGGGCATGCGCCTCTGTGTACGCATTGCCCCTCGCTCTGGGATCACTTACATATGTGAATACCTTGATGTACCCGCGTGGACTCCATGCTGGAATGGAGAGACCTCCTGTAGGACGCTTGGTTCTTCAAAGGTACCCAGCCAGTGCCTTGCCCTCTAAGAACTCTAAATAGTGAATTATACTCACATGCCTTTTGAATCAGGTGCTGAATAATCCCCAGCCCAGAAGCACAGAGCACTAAGGGACACTTACACACATGCTGGCTTGTCCTCCTGCACCAAAAACCTGCAGGTTCCATGGAAGCAAAACTGAGTGTGGGAATCTGGACAGTCGTTAAAATGTGATACCACTGCTGCGGCCACGGGTGGTTCTGCTGGGGAGAGAAGAAACACTGGGATCAGATACAGGCATGGCTGCCCCATGTGTCCCCAGTACCATGGAGGGCAGAGCCCTGATGGCTGAGCCTTTGTGTCTTCACTGGACAACCCCTTAGAAGCTCTCAATTCTAGACTAATTTCAGTGCAGGACACCATACTTCCATCATGTTTTTTTTTTTTTTTTCTTCTAGACAACAAAACAGTTCTCTCAAAAGACTTTGCGTAATCCAAAAGATACCAGAGTAATTTTATTGTTTTAACCCAAGAACTACCTGATTTCACTTTTGCAAAGTGATAGGGATTCTTTTCTTTTCTTCTTCTTCTTTTTTTTAAAAGATAGACTTAACAAAAATCCATTTTCAAAGTAAAACACCAGAATGGTACAAGGGAGCCTACAATCAGTAAATTGATGGAGGGGCAAAATAGTCAATGATGTAAAAGATGTTCACAGTACATGGTAAGTGAAATTAGTGGGTCTCCAAAGTGGTGTTGCAGAGTGTGATTCAACTAGCAAAAAGCAAATGAGATTCTGAGCTGAGGAAATGTGGGAAGGGCACATCCCAACCCACAAGCAGGGCTTCTCTCAGTGCTAGATCCAGGACTGAGGCTACCAAGGTTACTAAAAGCAAAGGAATCCCCCTGAGAGCAGCACAGTCCTGCTGGAGAAGCCAGGAAGGGGCAGAGCTAGGTCCTCCTCCAAGCCCTGCTGCCACGAGGCTCACAGGCTGAGGTGGGGGGCACTGCACCTTTCAGGGGCGTGCTTCTCTGTTTTCAGAGAGGAGTAAAAACAGCCACCCAGTTCAGGGGCTGTGTCACATTCACTCTGCTGTGCCCTTTGGCTTATCTTGCCCTGTGTCACAGCCTTATTCTGTCTAAGTAAGCCCCGAGGCGCATGGGATCTCTTGCACCTCGGCACAGAAGGTGTGGCTTCCATTGCTTCTCTGCTCATAGCTACTCACGCTTTTGTTCTGGGAAATTGTGGAATGAGTCTTTTCCACCTTAGTGTTTGGAAAAGAAATATTCCTGGAGCTCTTGTACACTCAGGGAATATCATTTCCTATTGTGAAGTTTTATTTTATTTATTTATTTTTTGGCAGAACCGGGGATTGAACTCAGGCCCTTGAGCTTGCCAGGGAAGCACTTATTCCACTGAGCCATCTCCCCGGCCATTTCCTATTATGAAGTTTTAGACTATCAGTGATAGTTTAACTAAGGTTGCTGTCTTTCTATTTATGAGTTCCTCCTAGAAGTATCATAATTTTAGAAATTTTGTCATTTGAGTAGAAAAAGCAGAGGCTAAAAATATGATAGAACCCTTGATGTGGAAGGCAAGAGCATGTGTGGTGGAGAAAAGCCCATGCTTTGGAGTCAGAGGGGCCTGGATTTGACTCCTGTCTCTGCCACCTGGACATGAAGTGCTTGGCTTCGACTGGCTTTTGAATCTGCAAGACTAGAGGGGGTGACTACCTACCCCATGGGTGGCTCTGAGGCTTACTGCGGTCATGCCTACAATCTACATGCTACAAAACTGGTAGAAACCACTCAGCTGTCGGCTCCTAGTAGCCTCATTTATAATCCTAAAATGTGAATCTCCTGCCCCTGCACAAAAGCCCTACAGTAATTCACTCTTTCCTCCTCCAAGTTCAGGGAAGTGTAACCAACGGTCAGAATGTCCCCTTTAGCTATTAGTGACAGTTACTCTCCCATGTGAGCACAAGCAACAAAGCCTGGAGCCAGGTGGTGTTGTCACCCCCAGGCTTCTGTTGCAGGATCCTGTGGAGCAGCAGCTTCTGCACTGCTGGGGCCCAGCACCCGTGGCTCACCACGATCACAAGGCTTGGGTGAGGGGCAGAGGAACAACCCTATTTTTTCTCTGTAGTGGATGCTGTGGAAGCTAACTAGAGGCAGGAAAGCTCGCTGTGGTTCACATCATTGGTTTCTCTGTGTTCATGGAGATGGTCAAGGGGCAGATAAATGCTGGGAGGTGAAAGAGCCAGAAACTAGCAGATCTAATCTGATATACATGTTCAAAAGGCTTTTGATAAGCTCAAAGGGTATTTAACATGTTTCCACTGGGATGGGCCATTGGTGCTGCATTCATAATTGTGCCATCAGGAAGCTTATACCATCGGTGGTACAAATGGCTTGGGGCTGGGGAGATGGCTCAGTGGAATAAGCGCTTCCTTGGCAAGCACAAGGGCCTGAGTT
>NDGN011450741.1:0-14184 GCA_002564285.1 Tympanoctomys barrerae
AGGGTCTACAGGGTCTCACTACACAGATCAGACTCATAGTGATACTCCTGTTTTCAGCCTCCCTAGTGCTGGGATTACAGGTGCGTGCCACCGCACCCAGTTTCGGTTATTGCCTCAGTGCACCCCAGGGGCAGGGCTGGTGGCACACCGGGGATCAAACCCTGGTCCTTGTGTCTACCTAAGCAGGTACTTTAGTTCACTGAGCTATCTGGCCAGACCTCAAACATTTATTTTTGAAAGAAATCAAGCCCTTTAATGTACAGGGATAATGATTATTACTGCTCTTAATGAGAACATGCAGCTATGTTCAGTAGGTAAAACAATTTGACCCTAGTGAACTGTGGCCATTTTGTCTCATATTGCCTCCAAAAATGTAACAGATAATGCTGTGCCAAATTTCTAACTGTTCTTGTTCTCGTATGTTCCCAGGGATAGATTTTGATACTGAAGTACATTTTTCACCTGCCTGCTTGTGCAGGTTACTGGACTTTTAGGCTTTCCAAATATTCCTCATCTTACTTCTTTTGTATAGTGTTAGTGACTGACTGGTGGTGTTCTTGGAAGATATCTTAAGTGGATGTATCAAGCCCTGTGCCCATCACTGCAGCCCAAAGCCCATGGGGCTAGCACTAGCTCACAGGGCTGCTGTGGGGTTGCTAGGTGACAGAGAATGTCCTAGACATCAGCAGATCCACAGGGCAAGACAATCATAAATAATCAGTGGTGCTAGCACAACAAATTGCTGCTGGCTCTTCACACCCAAGAAATATATTCTTTTTCATTTAACAGATCTGGTGCTTGAGTGTTTATCTGTTGGTGAAAACTGTGTGTCTAGAAGTTTCTCTTTTCTATTTGCTGCCAGAAAGCTCAGATGAAGTTTTCATTCAACCAGAATAACTAGTTCATCAATCTTCTGAATGTAACAATTTCTAAACTCCTTCCAATTTTTAATTGTATAAATTGTCTTAATCACATGGTTTTTAAAAACATTGTTAGCTGCCTTTGAATTTATTTTGAAAGTTTGAGTTTAAATGATTGCTTAAATTCCCACCCATAAGATGTAACTGTCTTCTCTCTCCAGAATTGTAGGCCTCTTGAACATGCTTATGATTTAATGAATTAGCTATCCTTTTCAGTGCCTTCATCCTCCCAGCTTACAACATCTGGGGTCATCATATTACCATGAAAGTATAAGAATATCTTTGGGCAATTTTCTAGAATTTAATTAGACCATGCAAAATGCTTCTAAAGAGACATTTATCTTAAATCACCTGCAGGAAAATGGCCTCACATCTGAACTGCAGACTCTGATGAGGTTGTCAGTCTAGCCCTCAGTGGAGGCGTGCACCCGTGGCGTGGTCTCTCTCCTCGTCTCCTCCAAGGAGCTGGCCAACCTGCTTCCTTGGAGCTCAGAAGAGCAGCAGCCTGTGGAGAGTTCTGTAGCCTACACTCCTTAGGGAGTGTGGCGGCCTCAGGGAGTATCCGCCTCTGAGGACTCCACTTCGTACAGCATTGTCCCAAAGATGGGAGGAGCCCCATTTGGGCTTCATTTTGTGCTCTATCTGTATTAGAGTTTTTCTTCACCAACCTTGGGGGTCTCTTGTGGACACACACATGGAAGTGTAAAGTTAATCACCTGAGGTTCATGTTCTCAGCTGAGGAACAGGCAGCATCCTGCCTCTTTCCTCAGCTCTCGTACTCTCCATACCTGACCTTTTGGCACAGTCTGCCTGGTGCTGCGTTCCTCATGTTTTGTGATTTTCACTGGTGATTTTACTGTTTCAGGGCCCCCCAAGTACTGTGTTCAAGTGCTGGCTCATGTTCCCAATGTCCAGGGCTAAGTTACACAGCTAGCTATGAGTTCAGTGTTAATAAATCACCAAAATATATTCAATGAAGTGGCTTTAGACTGAAACAAACATAAAACAAAGCTATGGATTGATTGACTGAAAAGAACGTGACCAGAGAGTTGCACAAACATAATCCTGTGTCTTCCCTAAGAACAATGGCTCAGTATTTCTGAATTCATTATTTAGGGTAACTTTAAGGATAATCACTAAGCTGATTGCACATGTAAGTACACGGTGTCCTATAAGGAAATCTCTGTAAGGCATCTGTTCATTGGTTGTTTCAGGAAACTTCTTAGTCTAACCTCAAACCAAACAAGTTCCCTGTTGACTGATCTCTAAGGCATTGGCCTGCTGCAGACACTGGTCCCAGCCGGACTCTCCCTTCTGACCCAATAATTTTATAGAGGATGGTAGCCACCTTAAGGGGTGAGAATTGGCTGTTTCTCTTCCTGCCTTCTTTAGCCTTCATTTGTGGAAAGCATGTTTACTGGATGAAGCATGGGGTTTTCTATTTCTTGATCTCTTTTTTCTGGAAAATTTCATCTGACAAACTGTGACTCTTAGGTGGTATTGAATTGAGCTTCTTTTTTTTTTAAAAAAAGAACTAGTTGACGTCATGTCTAAGGTTTTTGTTCTAAACATCAGAATGTTCATGCTCATCATGAGCATTTGAAAGTTGACAATGGCTTTGATTCATTCTACATCCTTTAAGCCCACCTGATGCCTTTCCCTGCATTCAGATTTACTTGTTGATCGCTTTAAGTGATTCATCCCCTGCTTCCCACTTCTTGGTGGCTCAGCACTGCTATTTAAAATAGCAGAAAAACATGGTGCAGTGGGTTCCAGCACAAGTGGGCCCCATTTCTGAGTGGGCGGCTCCTCCCTTGAGCTGCAGGCAGCCACCAGAAGTATGCACCCTCAGCTTCTCTTCTGGAGGCTGAAGCAGGAGCATGCCACCAGCTCTGAAACTACGCCCTTTCAGCATCACTTGTGGACTCCTGATCCTGTGTGTGTCAAGCAAGCCTCATGAGTCATCAAGCCAAGCCAGGCCCTGCACAGGGATAGTGATGAAGTCAACTTCCACTGACATCATGTGAAGGGATCACAAAAAGGTTGCTTTGATGAGCAGTCAGGAGGAAGTGTTCTGGTGAGGCTAGCGTCTTGAGTGAGCTTATCTGTAGGCTGACTGGGCAATTGTTTAGTTAGAGATTAGGATAAAATCTTTTCCCAAACATATAACCAATGAGCAGGTTCCTTGGAGAGATTTCCTTATAGTGCATTGTGTATCTGTATGTGGTATTAGCTTAGTAATTATCTTTATTTACCAAGTTTATCAAATAGAAAGCCCGGTGGACAGGTGGTGGTTTTTAGCAATGATAGAAGTGGTTTGGCAAAAGGATAGTGACTGCCACTGCCACCGAATGGTTTCATTTGTTTCTGTATTTTCACTGTCTTATTTCCTCCCAGGGCTGCCTCCTAGCCTTCACTCCTACCTCTGTGTTGTGCTTCCAGCACTGGGGTGGCTACCTCCTATGTGACCTGATGACATGCTGGTGGGACTTGGCTGAGGGACCCTGCGCCTTCCAAACCACTTGCAATAGCTGGCCACCAAGGGGACATGTGTACACAGAAGATCACAAGTTTCCATGACTCTTACTGTTAAACCTAGCCTCACTCTACATGCAGGACCCCGCTAGCAGGAGGAGGAGCCAGCCAGAGGCACCTCTTCTCTCTGAGGCCTGTGTCAGAGATGGTGGAAGGCTAGCCCAGCATTTTCCAGAAGCTACTCCAGTTCCTGGTCAGTCTTCCCTTAACAGCCAAGTGAGAGTAAGGAGTGCTTGAGGGTCCTAGAAGAAGCCAGACATCTGCAGGGAACTGTGTGCTCAGGCATGAAGTCTGCCCTGGAGCAAGACCCTGTTCATGGAGTCTGTGAGGTGGTACATCATGGGTGATATTGGCCAAGCTCCCAGGTGAAGTGGTGCATGCTTCAAGGGTATGCACTACAGCTGCATTTAATAGCCAGTACCTGCCTGTCATGCTTCTTTCCAGGTCACTCTGGACTAGTCACCAGTACCAAGAAGTAAAGGAGAATGGCAGTGCTCTGGTCACATGCTTTCCCTAGTATAGGATCAGTGGAGGATGGCTGAGTGTGGTTTCCTGGATGGGTGGAAGTGAAATCCAGGTGACAGGTTCAGGGAGCTGAGAGTTGGGAGAGAGGTTCAAGGGGTGTATCTTCAAGATTTCAGGCAGAACTTGTCTAAAGGTCACATATAGTTCATTTCTTAGGATGGGAAGAATGTTTTCGAAGGCAGAGAAGAGGAATTTAGGAAATGTTCATAAATTAGGACATAAGAAACAGGTTGTAGTCCAAGGTATGGCCAGAGGCAGTCAAATCAAGAACAGGTAGAATGAAGTGAAAGTAGGGAGACAGGGCCACTCTGATGGACATCTCAGAGGTGTTCACTGTCCCCAGTGACAGCCACCATTCGTGGTGCCTACCTAGGTGCCAGGTGGTTCTCACATATTTTCTTCTGATTCTCATACAGCCCCTTCATGACCTACAATGAGAAAACTGGGGCCTAGGCAGGTAGTTCCTGGGGTACAAGGAGGAGGGAAGTGAGTGCAGTCAAGTGACTGGTAGGGTTGGTTCCACTAGTGCTTCACTGCTCTCAGGCACCTGGCAACCTGTCAGAAACACTGACTGTTGGCCCGATCCTCAGACACACTGAGTCGGACTGCTCCTGATGAGATCCCAGAACAGTGAAGGTGAGAATCCCTGCTCTCCCCGAAATTGAGAATGTTGGCTTGGCTCCTGGACAGGTGACATCAGGCGAGCAGGATGAGGGCAGAGGCTGGAGGGGGAATTGCATAGCAGTCATGGAAGTAGAGTGAGGCACACTGAGAAAGGCCCTAGAAGGTTATCGTACCCACTAATTTATAGGTCAAGGTTACACTGGGGTGTGACTTTGGATCTGTCTCCTAAGCAAATGCCCAGGCAACCTCAGTCGACTCTGGTTTTCTGATTTTCTGAGCTGCTGCTCTCCTGGGAGTGTCAGGCCCCAGCTGGCCAATCTGTTGTCAGAAGACTGACAAGGCTGTAGCATGTCTTGTTATTTCACAGCTCAGTGCCCTCTGTACATGCAGTTCCTTCACTGTCTTCATTATGTGGCTTGACCTTTACAGCCTCCCATTGAATGCTCTCTGTTTTGGAAAGCCCTCCTTGACTGCCCCTGGGCCCCGTCTGGTTTGGGCCACCTTCTCTGTGTCTCCACTTGGCCCTCTGCATGGCCAGTTAGTACATGGTCTTTGAAGGCCTTGGCAGGGTGCCTGTCTCTCAGTAAGTGTACAGCAGTGAGTGCTAGCTTCTGTTATTAACCTGAGAATGGGCCTAGGTGCAGCTAGGAGAGAACACAGGGCAGACAGGGAGCAGCACGGCATAGGGGATGAAAACCACCAAAGGCCTCAGGAGAAGCCACCCTGTAATGGTTGGCATCGGGTATTCTGTGCCAGAAAGAGAGGGTGCAAAGATGCAAGAGGCAGGAGACTGTTGGGTTTTCTTTATTTATATATTGTCTATGTTGAAAGCATGCAATGTGGCATTTTGATACACATGTCTGTAGAGGTTTTGAATGGCTGTGCTTGCTACAGTCAATTCTAAAATGGAATGGGAAGAAGCATTCATTTAGAGAAACTGGTTCATCCAGATCATTCTACTTTTAAGGAAGCTTTGACCTTGATTTTAAGTGTAGAACAAATTGATGATATGAATTTGTTTTCCTTTTGGATCATGAATAAGTCTCTGTGCCTTGGTTACACCCTTATGATCAGTGCACTGTGCCTAGATGTCACTTATATACATTTTATAAAACCTAAAATTATGATTTTACCATTTGGATAGTTGTTTTAATAATTTTGAGTCTCTGCTTCTATCCTGTCAGTTCTCTCTATATTTTAGTTCAAATCAATTCTTTTTTCTGTATTTAGGACAGAGTTTACAGGGTCTACAGGGTCTCACTACATAGATCCGACTCATAGTGATCCTCCTGTTTTCAGCCTCCCAAGTGCTGGGATTACAGGCATGGACCACCATGCCCAGTCTCAATCACCATCTCAGTGCGCCCATGGGTGGGGCCAGCATGGCAGGCCAGGGATCGAACCCAGAAGCTATAAATCAATTCTTTCTTTAAAAGGCATAGAATAGTTTCCCATGTGGAAAAATATGGTCAAGTTTATTACTTTGGTTTTTAAAAATCACTGGCTATCTCTTAGCTGGAGAGCAGTGTGAGAAATGCTTTGGAGGGACACAGTCCTAAACCAGAAGGTCCCTTTGCCCTTCAAGAAGCTGCCACCTAAAAAAGAAGTGTCATGAGTGAGGCTGATGATGGTAGACCCAATAGAGTGAGGCTCACTGGAAGAGAGGCAGGACGGTGTGGGTCCTGAAGGAGTGTAACTAATCCTGGTCAAGAAGTGGGCACAAGATGATGCTTTTGGATGAAGGTGGTCATTTACCTGTACCTTGAGGTTGGATCCTCTTTACAGGAAGAAATAGGGTGAAGAGCATTCTAGGGGGATAAAATAGTACATAAAAACAAGCTTTCATTTTTATGACTACATTGTGGTGAAAAGAGAGAATCATCAAGTGTTTCTGTATTTGTGCTAAAGTGCAAGTGTCCTCAAAAGGAGTTATTACATAAAGAGTGTAGATGTTTAAGTGTAAATATATATTTTATCTCAGTTAATTCTTGCCAAGCCCCTGTGAGGTAGGAAAGTAATACTGTGCTCATTGTACAGATAAAAAATCCCAAGGCTAAGAAAGGATGGTCATTTTGCTCAGGGCCACAGAGCCAGCACTTGGCAGGGCTAGATCTGAACCCATAGCTCAGTTTCCCAGCACTGCTTTTAAAAAATGTATTTGGTTGCCTCAGAGTCTTACTATATAGCTTGGATTCATGGTGATCCTCCTGCTTTCAGCCTCCCCAGGGTTGGGATTACAGGCTTGTGCCACTACGCCCAGACTCAGGCCAACTCAGCCATCCTTGGGGCCAGGGCTGGCATGGCATGTGGTGCTGGGGACTGAACTGTGGTCCCTGCGCTTGCCCAGGCTTGCCTAAGCAGGTGCTTTAATCTGCTGAGCTATCTTGCTGACCCTCCCAGCACTTCTTGTTGCTGTTCTGTGGACCCCTTCAGAAGACTGACAGTCACTTGTTCATTCAGTCTGCATATCACAAATGTCCTATCGGTGCAGGTTCCTTGGGTACCGCAGTGACCACAGTGGTGGTCTCCCTCACAACACTACCTAGCTATGCCATGGGCCCTGCTAAATGCACAGGGGAAAGGAAGTGCAGATGACGCCCCTCCACTCTTCTGGGGCATAGAGGTTCCAGTTAAGTATAAAAGTGACTTAATCGATTATCTTCATCAAGTAGTTAGAAAAGGCACAATTCTCACCAAGAAGTCATAGGTGGAAAATGGAGAATGTTTAGAAATATATAAAAACATATAAAAGTCAACTCTAATAGCGCCCTTGAAAAAAACTATATATTCCTCCCTCCCCAATACCCCGCCCCAGAAGTAACTGCTGTCAATGATGTGGAGTTCATTGCTTTGGAATTTATTACTCACGTTGATAGATACGATTACTTACGTTTGTGTGTACAATCTTTCTTTCTTTCTTTTCTTTTTTTTTTTTAAAGGACCATATTCCTCTTTCTAAACGCAATATGACCTTGGTCATAGTACTTAGTTTATCTTCACTATGAGTTGCCTCCTGGGGCCGGACACCAGCAGGGTTTTCAGTAGCTGGAGGACAGGCTGGGACTGCTTTCCCCTGCATAGCCTGGGGCAGTGTTCTTCAGTATGCAAAACCCGGGCTGGGAAGAGAAGTGTCTCATGACTCCACTGCAGAGCTCCCAGGACTCCAGAAGTCAAGGAGTCACTCATCTTCGCCGCACAGCTCTCCCTGCTCTCTCTGTGAACCTGCAGGGATCCACCCACAGTAAGGTCAGACCTGACAGGCTCTGAGAAACTGTTATGAAGGGTACAGTGTGTATCCCAAGTGCAAAATGCCTCTAAGATATTTCTTCTAATGTTGAAAGTCACTGAAATACATCAACAAGGAAAGCATCCAAGCACGTGAATCTAGAACGCTTCTAAGTAAGCTTATCTTTCTCTGTAAGCACCCCAAATGATATAAAGTGGGATGTAGTACCCATACTGCTGTCCTCGGAAGGGAAACGAGTAGTACATATTTGTTATATTTTATGCTGTATTATGTGAAATGTTCACAGATATGAATGGAGTCCTTGTGTGATAAATAATCTGACACACTCCAACGATCATCATTTGTGACCATGACATTTACTTGCAGAACTCCATAGAGCTGAGTAATATCTGAACATTGTCTCTATGGGACAGTATGTGTGGTCTGTTCCACTTGGTATGTCAAAGGCGACATTACAGGGGTCTCCATTCTGCTCCATAGAGTAAGTCAAATCTCTTCTGTCCTTGGGGACTTCACATCTGCTGTCCTTCTGGGCTGCTGACTGCAGCCTCCTCATCTAGAGTGTGTTCTTCCTCCAATTGCTGCCTATTATTTTATCTGATTTGTTGCTCTTGTCACAGTCTGTCATCATCGTGCTTGTTTGTTTATTCCTCTTCCCAGCACACAGTGGACTCCTAAGTAAACACCTGCCCGGTGAGTAGAGTTTTCCTGGTCATTCTGCCCCCTCACGCCCTCCTCAGTGATCCACTCAGCGCTGGTCATGCCTGCTCTAAATCAGAGTGCTGGGCAGTCATGAGCCATAGTGACCTCAGTGAAGATTCCTGTAAATAATTCTTAGCCCTTCAGATACCCAGATTCATTTGAAAGTAAACACCAGATAGCAATAAAGATATAAAGAATACAGCATAAATATCAGGTATGAATCCTCCTTACATGCATATATCCATCTGTCTTAAATGAGAACCCCAAGCTTAACCCATGGCCCTCGTGAATTGCCTCTATGCTGTGGGCTTGGCCCACATTCAGGTTTGGTCTGTTTCTAGTGGTGTACGTTCGCAGGACATGGTGATTACAGACATCTTGGGGAGTTCGTTTTGTCCTCTGTACCCACAGGGATACCACCTCACCTGGCTCACAACTTAGCTACCCCTGACCCAGGAGTCCTAGTCACTGACCTCCCAGCACTAACGAAGGAGCTCCAGGGTAGTGGTTGCCATCATGCCCCATGTCACTCCAGGCTTCCTGTACTGCAAGATAGCCTAAAGCTATTGGATATGACCCAGATTGTCCAAGGACAATACAGTAGAAAAGAGAAGGCGCCTGTAGAAAATTGTATGGATAGAGTTAAGCATATGAACATTTTTATCTTGTTATAAAGCAGCACTCCTTTTGTAAAATTAGTTTTTGTAAGATGAGATATTAACATGTTAGTGCACTGATGGCCTTTAGTGAAGGATTTGTAAGAAACACCCCATCAAGTGGGCTTGGGGTTTGCAAGGATGCAAATGTTTATACTGTTCCACATGGGAAGTCCCTTTCTGGGTTCTATGTTTGTGTTTGTTATTTCATGTTCTCATTTGAACATTCTTCAGAAGGTGTATTAGTCCGTTTTCTATTACTGTGACAAAATGACTAAGACCAAGAACTTTAAAAAGATGTCTGTTTAGCTCAGTTTTGGAGGCTGAGAGCCCAGTTGCAGTGGCACCATCCTGTGGCCTCTGATGAGACCCCACTGGGTATATCAGGGCCAGGTGGGTAGTGTTAGGGTGGGATTAGGGTCAGGCTTACCCTTTATAACAACAATCTTTCCTGGCACACCTCCCCCACACCACCATGGGGACCAAGCTTCCAGCCTGCAAGCCTTCAGGAGACCAACGATATCTAAACTGCAGCAGACGGCACCTTTTCATGGTGGCGACAGCAAACTGCAAACTTTTTATGTGCTTATTTTGTGGGAATTTTATTTCTATATTTATTCCCCTTGACTTGGAAAGTAGTATTTGCCGTTTCATACCCCGAATATAGGCTTACTTTTAAATTGCTATATATTTGAAAGCTGTGTCCTGGTTTTGGCCCACTTTTCCTTATATCTTATATTTTGACCTGCTGTTTTTCTTTGTCCTCTTTCATCCATTTCACAGGAAATGGAAGCTCAGAGAGGCTGAATCTTACCAGTGCATTGTTGCCTCCCACCCCCACTCCCCACTGAGGCTCTCTCCTGCCTCTTTACTCATCATGCGTGGGTACTACAGGCTTCCCAGGGGCACATTTTCCACATAGGCAGGATTTGCTCCATCAGCCACCAACCTGAGGAATTACCTTCTTAATCACACTGGAAATCTACCCCACCACTCTGTGTCTTAAATAGTCACCATAGAGCATGGCCTTTTCAGATCAGATCAAGGCCAGCCTAGAGACCCTCCTACCTTGGCCAAAGCTGGCTGTGGATGAACCTGAGACGGCTGAGTGTACCAGATGCTCCTGTTTCTCTGTCACTGTTTCTCGGTCACAGCTGCCATGTCCTGGGACCATCACTATGTCTTTGTGGCTTCAGATGATTTCTTAATTTGTAGACATATTTATCTGAGGTAAGGCCCAGATTTACCTCCACCCCTGCTATGGGTCCGGTACTGTTGGGCCAAAGCCTGGTACATCCACACTGTGCTCAGGCTGTGATAGTTAGGAACCTTGACCTTCAGCTAAAAAGGCAGAGAGGAGGTCATCCTGAACTGTTCTGAGAAGTCTCTTAGCCCAGAGTAAGAGTAGGTTGAGGTTCTTCAACTCCTCTATCCCATGAAGTGGATGACACAGAGCCAGGTCTCCTTGAGGAATTTTACTTGAGATCATCTTGAGACTCCATGTTGTTGTTTTTAAAGGGAGATACATTTCCAAATTCTTGAGTGGACAGTTTTGCATATTCATGCCAGCACTGAAACATATTGTAAATCTAACTTCACCACTTTCATTTTCTTTTTCTAATAAACATTAGTTTAATTTAAATTGGTATCTGTCTCAGTTACTATTCCCTCGTTGCTGGGACAAAATACCTGACATGCAAAATTAAGGAAAGAAAGGTTTATTTAGCTCACTGTTAGTGGAGGTTTCAGTCCATATCCAGCTGGCTCCAAGGCAGAGTGGAAGCAGTTCATAGTGGCAGAAAACAGCAAGAGCAAAAGGGAGGAGCCGTGGCTGCAGCAACAATGGTAGTAGCAGAGAGCCAGTCTGACTCCCTTATGTTACATTCAGGCTCTCCATCCCAGGCATTCACACTCATAATCCCAGCAGCACTCACAGCCATAATCCCAGCACTGGATCAGGAATTAATCCCAAACTCTAGAAGTCCCATAACTGCATGAGGCATTGAGGGGACAACTAGACACAAAGCATAAAAGTATCACAAAAAACATTGCAGCTTCATCTATGATATTCAGTGAGGGAACATGGAGACTGGTGTTACTCCTTATTGTTACATTACTTGGCTTAGTACTTTAATTGCTATCAACTTATGAAATAAAATAAATATATACCACCTCGTGAAATAACCGATTGCTTTCTTAAACTCTTGTTCACCTAAAATTAAATTCTTACATCACACTTCACTAAATACTGGTGAGTATGTGGAGTTAAGATGAGCATGCACATGTAATAAAATTGAGGAATTTAAGTTCATTGGAGGCACCACCTAAAAAGCAAGCTTACTTAATTCCAAATTCCCAGTCCTTTGATGATTTCTGTTATAAACAGGATTCTTCTTATACTACAAAATGTGGAGTGTGACTTGAGCGAGAGTTGCTGTCCTCAGTTAGCTAATTTTGTCTTATGGTCAATTTTGCATCCCTGATGTTGCAGAAGCTCTGTTCTCTTAGACCTGCTGGAGTCTGAGATGACCCCGTGGAGAGAGTGCTGCCTCCGTCGGCCAGAGGGCCCTGCACTCTCGCTTCCTCAGCTGCACCTGTGGGTCAGGAATGGGTGTCGAGTGTTTTGCAGGTGCTGCTTTGATTTGCTGTCATCAGAGCCCATGTTGCAGATGTGCATCTCCATGTGTTATAGGTCTGTGACCTCAGGGCTGGCCAGGTTAAAAACCAGCCAGTTTACCCAGCAGATTGATGGCAGAGGAAGACTTTGAGCACAGGTCTTTCTGCCCCAGTCTGCTCTTTACTTGTTGCCCTGAACCACTCCTGTGCCCCTCTGAGCCAACTCTGGGTTTCTGTGCAGTAAGCGTGATGACTCAGTCTCCTGCAGCCACTCAGAGAGGTGCAGGCAGGAACAGGGATGCAGTACACACTTGTGCTGCCCTGTATGCCAGCAGCATTGGTGCCACAGTGTAGAGGGTCATCATCTTCCCTCTGCTGCCCTTTCTTTTCCAGATGCAGGGAGGCGTGCCTCCCACAGGGCCACCTTTATCCTCTCCTTCTGGTGGGTGCGCCCTGAGGAGGTGCAGGTAGCTGGAATATGCTGACTGAGCAGGAATGGTGACCCAAGAAGGGCATGCATGTGAGGGCTGCCCTTGTGCTGCTCTTTGTCACTGGTGTCTCAGTCACTCTTCTCTCCTTGCTGGGACAAATACCCAACACTCAAAATGAGGGAAGGAAAGGTTTATTTAGCTTAGAGTTGCTGAAGGTTTCAGTCCATACTCAGCTGGCTCCAAGGCAGCATGACAGAGGACAGCAGTTCATAGCAGTTGAGAAAGCAGAGAGCAAGGGAGGAGGAGGGGCAACAAAGGCAACAGAGAGCAAGTCTTTCTCCCTTGTTTTGCATTCAGGCCAGCCGCCCCAGGCTGGGTGCAGTACTCACCCATAATCCTAGCAGCACGCACACCCATAATCCCAGTGGATCATGAGTTAATCACAAACTCTAGAAGTCTACCCTATGACTGCATGAAGCTTTGGGGGAACAACTAGACACAAACCATAACAGTTGGGTAAATGGGGTCAGTCCTCAGGCTGAGTGTGGGTATTAGGGTGCTCACAAGCACACAGGGTGTTCTGGGAGCCCTGGGCTGTGTTGCCTTTGCTGTCCCCTACCCTTCCTGTCTCAGGCATGTGTGCCCGTGCCACCACGGCTGGCTCATCTGTGCTCACCTGCACGCTCCTGGTCAGTGAATTCTGAGAGCCCTGTGCTGAAGAGGCCAGCATTGTGCATGTGAGAGTTAAATTTTCAAGTGTAATGCAGATCAGTACTCAGAAAGTATTATGAAAACCACTTACTAGGCTAAATGACTCCTTAAAACAGGCATGCAGAATATAAGCCATAATATATTAGGAGAAGATTTTAATAGCAATTAAGTTACATTTCCAAGGATGTCACGGCAGCAGAAGCACTGGAAGTTTTTAAGCACTCATTTTCAGTTTCTCTTCTAGTCTCCTTGCTGGTGGGGAACCACTGCCTCCCAGCCCCAGGCATGGAGCACACTTGGAGAGGGTCCCTGATGTGGGGCTCTGAGGGTGGCCTCGGGACCACCTGTGGTGGTCTGCATTTGTGCCTGCCGCTGGGAGCTAGGTGCTAAGGCAGCTTGGCAAACCCAGGCTCCACATCCCTGCTGGCCCCTCACGGCACCTCCACCTCACCCCTCAGCTGTGTTCTGACTTAGTTCCTGTCCTGGAGCCTTGTCTGGTGAGGCTGTGGTTCTGAGATGGCCTCACCAGTGTCCTTGACCCTGGAGTGCTGTCCTAGAGTCTGGTCATTGGTCTTCTAGTCTAGTGTGTTAGACACTAGCTGGTACTGTAAAAAATTACATTTTAAGTGGCTTACTACAACAGAGCTTAATTTCCTTATAGTTTCTGTAGGCAAAAAGTATCAGGTGAGTTTCAGTGGTAAAGTCCAGAAGTTGGCCGAGGTAGTTCCTGTTAGAAGATCTGAGGAGAATGCTTCCGGCTTCTGTTGGCTGCCAGCAGTCTTTGCCTTGTGGCCACATCAACCAGCCTCTGCTGCCTTTTCCTTTGCTTTTGTTAAATTTCCCCGGGCCTCTCTCTTACCAGAGGAATTCTGGTTACATGTAGGGCCCCTAATAAGCTAAAATAATTTTTCTGTCTCAGGATCCTGAAGCACATCTATAAAGTTCCTTTTGCCCTTGTGTTAGTCACTTGCCTGCTACTGTGCAAAAAGCACTTGAGAAAATTAACTTAAAGGAGGAAATATTTGTTTTTGCCTCCTGTTTTCAGAGATTGCAGTCCATAGTCTTGCAACTTTGATGCTTCTGGGCCTCAGGCAAGACACTGTGTCATGGTGGAGAGGGCAGAATAGCACAGAGCTGCTTATCTCCTGGCCACCAGGAAGGAGGGAGGACGGGTCCCAGTGTACCCTTTCAAGAGCGCACCATCAGTAGAAGTAGCT